>PVJA010016488.1:28692-43464 GCA_004027025.1 Myocastor coypus
AAGCCGCCCAAGCTTTCCCAAGCAGGCGCTTTAAACCACTGAGCCATCCCGCCGGGCCCCCCCCTGCCTGTTCTGATACGAGGTCTCATTAAGGTGTCCAGGCTGACATTGAACTCACCGTCTCAGGGTGTGTATGCAACTTGTCTAACACCAAGACAGCGTGATCAAGCACCGTACTTCAACAGGGGCCTCTCTAGAGCAGACAGGGCTTCCTGGTGTTCTCAAGTCCACGCCCTATCCAGCCCACTGAGGCTTCTTGACTCTGCCCCTTCTGTGGCTAGAGTTTAGAAGAGAAGTTCCTGAAGCTGTGGCTCCCCCTGCCGGACAGATGTCTGAATAACCTCAGCTCAGCCTCACCATTTTCAGGGCTGAGGGCTGCACGGGCCCCCAGAGCAAAGGCGGAGAGAGGGACACTGCAGAAGGGGTCCCTCTGACTCCCAGATGTTGGCCACCAGCCTCCAGCTCAAAGCATAATTCTCTGTCTCTTTTTATAAGAAAACATTGCCGGTAACTGACACGTAATTGTACGTGTTTTACGAAGTACGGTGTCATTTCAGCACATGCACACACTGTGTCACGTCCCCAGCATACGTAACACCTCTGTTGTGAGCATCTGTTATCTTCTCTATTAGCTATTTTGATATCTCATTAATATGTAATATTTGTATTCAATGTTGATATTTAATATTTTATATTTAATTAATTGCTGTTGATGATAATCGCCCTACAGTACTACAGAGCTTTCCGAGTTATCCTTCCTAGGTGGATGTAGTGGCCCACACCAATAATCCCAGTAGCCTGGGTGGCTGAGGCAGGAGAATCACAAGTTCAAGTCCAGCATGGGCAACTTAACAATTTAGCAAGACCCTATCTCAAAATGAAATTTTTAAAAAGGCCCGGGTCGTTGCGGAATGGAAAGTCCTGATTCAGTCCCTAGTTCCACAGAATGCAGTATCTCTCCTGTCCAAATGCACCTCGAGGACCATTCACCATCCTCTCTGGTGCCTGCTCTTCTATTGTCTTTTTTAGATCAACATTCTAGCTTCCACATATAAATGAGAACATGGAGTATTTGTCCTTCTGAACCTGATGCATTTTACTTAACATGATGTCTTCCGTTTCCATCTGGGGTGCGACAAGTGGTAGCACTGCATTCTTTCTGTCAGTGAGTAGTATTTGCTTACTGCGCTGCCTTGCGTCTAGGTGTGAAAGCCTCACGTGGTCACAGGTGGGTGGTCCTACAGTTTGTGACTCTGGGATTAAGTGCGTGGTGCAGCCATGTAGGGCATGTAGTCACTAAGCTCAGCCACCCGTTGGTCTAGCGGAGCTCTGAGTGTGGATAACGGCAAGGCACACTCTGGGAGTGTGGGCACAAGGTGTGCAGCCGGGGCGGAATACAAGAAACAGAGAGAGGGCTGCTGCTGTTGCTTGTCGCTACGCCAGTGTTGCTTTGCTGCCGTCTGCCTGCCGTGAACCGTTCCTCCTGTGGGCTGCCCCTCTGCCACGCCACCTCAGCTGGAGCCAGCCAACTAGGAGCTGAAGCCTCTCCAGACTGCGAGCTCCAGCAAACCTTTCCTCCCTTAACTCTGGGTGCTGGGTATCTTGTCTCAGCAATGAGAAAAGTGACTCAGACACTTCCACCCACATTTCTCATCATCCACTCATCCGCTGATGGATGTTTATCTTTGGTGGTGGCAGTGGTGGCGGCGGCGGTGGAGGTGGTTTGTGGCTCTGGGAGTTAACCCAGAGCCTGGCATGTGATAGGCAAGTGTTGATTCTGTCCCTCAGCGGCACCTCAGTTCTGCCCATCTTGACTCTGGGGGCTAGCGCTGCAGTAAACATGAACGTGTAGACGTCTCCTCCACACAGTAATCTCAGTTCTTTTAAATAGAAACCCATGAGTGTGTTCACTGTTCGCTGGGTCCTGCAGAAGTCATCTTTCTAGTCTCTAAAGCATCTCCACTTACCGTTTTCCATGATGGCTACACTAATTTACATTCCCACCAACCAGCTATGAGACTTTGCCTTGCTCAGCATCCTCCTCTGCATTTATTATTTTTATCGTTTTCATAAGAACCTTTCTAACCAAGGTGAGGTTAGTATATGCAAGAGTACATAAGTGGCCTTTTTACCAAGATGGTGCCAAAGGTGAGGAAGGAAGCCCCTGTCCCTCCCAAAGCTGAAGCAAAAGCAAAAGCTTTGAAGGCCAAGAAGGCCATGCTGAAAGGCATCCATGGTATTACGGTTTATGTCTAGTTGTCCCCCCAAAGCCTCATGAGTCAGGGGGGCAGGGACTTCTAGAGTTTGAGACTTGATCCATGATCCCTGGGGTTATGGGTTTTAGTACTGATGGGATTATGGGTCTAAGTACTTCTGGGATTATGGGTGTAGCCTAAGGCGGGGGCTGAGGCAGAGAGCCCCAGTGGAATATAAAGAGAGACAGAGAGACAGACTAGAGCTGGTGCTGCTGCTCTGCTGCCCTGTTTGATTGGCTACCTCTGCCACCATTTTGTTGCTGTTCCGCTGCCATGAACTGGATGCTCTCTGCTCTGTTCCACTCAGCCTTGGGCCAGCTAAATATGGACTGAAACCTCCACAAACTGTGAGCTAAATAAACCTTTCCTTCCTTCATTTTGAGTGTCGGGTATTTGTCCCAGAAACGAGTAAAAAGTAACTAAGACACATGGCCACAAAAAGAAGAGGATACTAATATCACCCACCTTCCACCATCCCAAGGCCCTCCGGCTCTGGAGACAACCCACGTACCCTCAGAAGAGCGCCCGTAGGAGGAACAAGCTTGACCACTAGCCACCATCAAGCTCCCCTTGCCCACAGAGTCAGCCATGGAAAAGACCAGGGACAAGAACACACTCATGTTCATTGTGGATGTCAAAGCCAATAAGCACCAGATTGAACAAGCTGTGAAGGAGCTCTAAGACATCGATGTTGCCAAGGTCAATACCCTAATCAGGCCTGATGGCGAGAAGAAGGCTATGGTCGACTGGCTCCCAATTATGATGCATTGGATGTTGCCAACAAAATTGGGATCACCTAAACTGAGTCCAGCTGGCTAATTCTAAGTATATACTTTCGTCCCAGTAAAAAGAAAGTACATAAATGTATAACATGGCATATGTTTACTCATCATTAAGTTCCTAACCCCATGCCTGTGAGCAAGGACTATAAACTAAGATGTTGATAACACATTTAAATCTAATTCCAAATTAGGTACGAAAACAATACGAATACTGTGCCCCAAAAGAACTATTCATCTTACATAAGATATCCATTCTGTTATCAGACACTAGGAATTCAAATCAAGAAAGTCCTTTTCCATATGTCTATCACCCTCCAATAGGAGTCATTTAGTCTACCATCCTCCACGAAACCATCAACCCCCTGGACAGGTATCCGTCCTCTTGCTCCGGGGCCTATAACACGTGGGGGTTTCTAGACTTGGAACTTGGACAGGTATCTGGTTCCTACTTCAGGGCCAGGAACTCTGAAGTCACCCACTCATTCCTCTTAAATGAGACATCTCGATGGACTAAGGTCTCATCAGCCCATGATCACACACAGCTGTGATTTCATGCATTTGGTATCTTTTTGTTTGTTTGTTTTTTCAGAACCAGGGATTGAACTCAGGACCTTGCACTTGCCAGGCAAGCACTTGGTCTCCTGAGCTATCTCCCCAGACCCCACATTTGCTAACTTTTTCATTTTGGGGATGCTGGCTCACCATTAAAAACCAGGCCTTGGGGCTGGGGAGATAGCTCTGAGGCACAAGTGCCTGCTGGGCAAGTGCAAGGTCGTGAGTTCGAACCCTGGTCCCACAAAAAAAAAAAAAACAGGCCTGGTCTCAGTCAATTCAGTTGTAGGCTGGAGAGATAGCTTTGTGGTCTAAGCACCTGCCTGGCAAGTGCAAGAACACGGGTTCAATCCCCAGTACCACATGCCATGCGAGTCCCAGAACCTCAGGTACACCATGCCAGCCACCGAAACCAGGTGTAATGGCACATGCCTATAATCCCAGCGCTTCGGGGAGCTGAGAAGGAGGATTACTGAGTCCAACCTGCATAGTGAGACCCTGTACCAAATAAATAAATGATTAAAAACAAAATTCCATTGTAGCTGGCCATGATGTGTGATCTTTTCTATGTGTTGTTGGATGCTGGGGTACTGGCCAGTCGTTTTCTCTTTTTTTATTATGTCCCTGTCTAGTTTCAGAGTCATGCTGGCCTCATACAGCGTTCCCTCCCTTCCAAGAATTTGAAATCGTGTGAAAAGAATTCATGTTAGTCTATCTTCAAAACTTTGGTAAAGCCCAGCAGCAAACCCCACCCCAGTCCTGGGCTTTTCTTCCTTGTACGTCTTAGTACTGATGAAAGGCTGTCACTTGTGACCGGTCAGTTCCAGCTTTCTGGGTCTCCGCAGTTTAATTTTTTTTTTTTTCCACAGTTTAATTTTAGCAGCTCCTCTGGGCCCACAATCACACAGCACCCGTTTCCCTTCTGGCCTGTAAGGTTTCTTTCCAGAAATCTGCGGTGACCTACTGAAAAATTCCTGCTATGAGATTCGAACTTTCCTCTTCCAGCCCTTACAGTTCCCCGTCTCTTGCCCCTAGAACAGGCATGTGTCAGAGCAGGGGAGTCCAGGATCCGTGTGTGGATTGCCAAACACAAGACTAACATGTGTGCAGCGAGATTGTGCACTGACGTGTGTGTGCATGTAGGGCTCGAGGGTTTCTATAGCACCTACACGTAAGATGTATGCGCATATCATGAGTTGCAGGATGTGTGTGTGCCATAAGGGTGTGCCTAGGCAGGGGACCGTTGGTCATCACACGGAGAACATGTGGATGTGTGTAATGTGTTCTGAGTTACAGTCGCATGTGTCAGGTTGAGTGCATGTGGATGAGGCACATGTGAGTGCATTTTCCTTTCAATGAGGAAGATGTTGTTGCCCTCCAGCCGGAGAAAACAACCCTGATGCTTTCCCAGAATATTCCCTCCCCTCCCCCACCACACAGCCTGACACCTAGCTGGCTGACCCTACTCACTGAGTGACACGTGCTAAAGGTCAGAGGTGGCCTGGGCCCTGGGCACACCCTTCACTTCTTTGGTCCTCAGTAAGCCCCAAATTATTTTACTTTTTAATATTATTATTATTATTATTATTATTATTATTATCATTATTATTACTGTGGCCAGCCTAGCCTGCCCTGGGGGTGAGGCTGGCACAGCATGTGGTACTAGGGATCCAACTGCAGTCTCTGTGGTTACCTAAGCTTGCCTAAGCAAGCGCTTTAGACCACTGAGCCATCTCATTAGCCCAGTAAGCCCCAAATTAAATGCACCAATAAAAATATCTGTTCTGAATTGGTGGCGTAGGTGCAATGCCAGGAATTTCCTGCCTCAGCTGAAGCTGCAGGGAAACGAGGCCCTGAGGCCTGAAGTGGAGGAGGCTCCAGATTTTTTTAAACATCATTTGGCACAAGAACACAAAGAAGGCTAGCGGGTACCTCAGTGGCATAAACGCCTGCCTTGCAAGCACAGGATCCTGAGTTCAGTCCCTGGTACTGTACTATGCTGGTGCCAAAACCGGGTTTAGCAGTGCTCACCTGTAATCCCAGCGCTGGGGAGGCTGAGACAGGAAGCCCACACCAAGTCTGAATCGTGTAGTGAGACCCTGTATCAAATTTTTTAAATGTTTTAAAAGAGCACAAAGAGCTGTAAACAGTGGTCAAAGCTCCTAGACAGAATGAGATTGAAGGGCTTCGTTGTTTTGCATTAAAGGGAAGAAGCAATCGAGGAGGAAGTTCCCTGCTACTGCTACAGTGCTTGGGTGGAGCCGCGCTGCCACTGGAATGGGGCCTTGGTCCCATTCTCATGGCTGGAGACCAAGTTGGGCTGACCCACCAAGGCCAGGGCGGTCTCAGGGGCATTGCTACCGTCTCCTGCGAGAGCAGCATGGGGGGAGAGGCGGGGACCCCTCTCCTGAGGACAGCAGCTGGGCCACAGCATCAGACCCATGGTCCTACACTTCCGGATGCTGGGGAGAAGCAGGGTGAGAGAAGGCTGCGCACATAGAGGACTCTGGGCCAGAAAGACGGCACACAGGGCAGAGTGGCAAGAACGCAGCTGCTCAGAGAGCAGAGGCTGCAACTGGGGCAGGCACGGGTGTGACAGCTGTGCTCCCTGAATGCTCCGCAGGGGCAGCTGAGGACAGGCGACCCGAGCAAGTCCTTCTGCTGCTCCCGGCCCGCGGGCACAGGGGGCGGCTGTTCCTCTGACGCAGCAAGGAGCCACTAGCCTGAGATCCCACGTCATGGGCTGTCAGGTGGAACAGCTGGGCAGACGACCCAAAACATGAACAGGACACTCCACTTTGGCCACCACGTCCATCCACATCGCAGCACCCACAGATGCCTCCTGCTGGAGTGCGGAGCTGTCCTTCCGGACCAGCTTGGAGGTGACAGTGGCAGAAAGGGAGCGTGAACGCGGCATTCACGTCCTGCGGTGCCGAGTGGGCTCCGTGGGCGGAGTGTCGAAGAGAAGCGAGAGGCCCATCACCACCACAACCCCCTGGGAGGGGCTGCACCCCCACCCCGTGGCGGGGCTCGGCAGGCTGGGCGCTGCGGTCTGCATCAGTCCTCAAAAGGCCCCCAGCTTGGTACTCATTCGGGTGGTGGAACCTTCGTGAACCTGGTGGCCGGCCCCTGGGCCACTGTGTGTGATGGTTAATCTTGATGTTCACCTGGATTGGCTTGGGGACACCAGGGAGATGAGCAGAGCACACGCTGGGGTATTTCTGGGCGGGTCAGGGGAGCATGGCGCTGTGGACTGGGTCTCGACCCGGAGCCCTTTCTCTCCGACGCTTCCCCCCACCATAGTGTCTCTGCACTGGAGCCAGCTAGCCAAGACAAAGAGCTCTGAACCTGAGAGCCAACATAAACCTCTTCCCCTGGAATGCATGGGCCTTGAGTATCTCACCCAAAGCCGTGAGCTCTCAGGCCAGAAGACCAGGTGGTACTGCCTGGGGTGAAGGCCCAGGGTGGGGCCAGCTGCACTCCGTGGTCTACTACTTTCTGGGGGGTGGGCACTCCCTCCCCACTGTAGGCACACACACTCCCGAGCAGCAGTGCCCACATCCTAGACCCTAACCTCTGCCCGGAAGCTACCCAGGCCCACTCCTGCCCTCCCAGCCTGCAGCCCTGGCAGCCCCCTCCTCCCAGCACACCCTCCCACAGCACCAGTATGGCTCACAGCCTACATGGAGGAGGGCCCCTGCTGCCTCCTCCAGCCCCACAAGGATCCACTGGAAACCATTTTTCATCCAGCCGGCACTTTGATGGAAAATGCCAAGGACATGGGCCTCATAAGCGGAGGGTGGTGAGCTGAGGCACTTGGCGAGACCCAGGTTGTCCGGCCTGGGCCCTGGATTAGGAATCAGCAAAGCACGCACAGCCCTGCGAGCTAACCTGGGCCGAGGGCCAGCAACAGTCCTCAGCAGGACAGCTCTGGGCCTCACACCACAGAGGGACGCTGTCCTCTCAGGGCTAACAGCCTCAGGGACTTAAAGCTTTACTTAAAATAAAAAAGCCCCTCTGGACATACTACTCAGTAATCCTGACTAGACTTGCAGGATCCAAGAAATAAAACTCAAACAGATTTACAAAACCACAAGAGAAAGGCTTTATTTGCACAGGCCCAGGGAACCAGACAGTCCCCTGGCTTCGAGTGGGCAGCACCAGGGAGCACGCCTCAGAGAGCAGGGCAGGCCTGTGATTGGTCCCAGTCTGAGCCCGCTAATCAGCCCAAATTTAAGTCTGCTTTTGCTTTTTGCTTTTTAATGCGTTTAGGACAAGGTCTACAGAGTCTTACTACTGGATCAGACTCACTGTGATCCTCTTGTTTTCAGCCTCCCTAGAAGTAGATTACATCACCATGCCCAGTCTCAGACACTGTCTCAGCATGCCCTGGGGGGCAGGGCCAGCACCAGGCCTGGGATCCAACCTGCCTAAGCAGGTGCTTTAATCTACTGGGCTCTCTGGCTGGCTGCCCCAAATTTAAGTCTGTTGATTGGTCTAAATTGGTCTGTACTGAAGCCTTCTGATAAGAAACAGAAAGGTACCCTTTTGCGGGGGAAAAAAAAAAAAAAAAAGGAACATGAAGAAGGGAAAGAAGAGCTGGGCGTGCTGGCACACACCTGTAGTCCCAGTACTTGGGAGGCTGAGGCAGGAGGATCAGTGCAAGTTCAAGACCAGCCGAGGACACAAAAGGGAGCTCAAGGCCAGCCTGAACTACATAGCAAGACCCTGTCTCAAAAAGAGACCAAAAAAAAAAAAAAGAAAGAAGGGAAGGGGAAGCCAAAAAAGACTAAAAATGCATGTACATGTGCCATCTTCCCTCAACTCACGTGACTGTGTACCCCAAACATGCCAAAAAAATTATACATATGGGTGGGGGGCCAGGGAGACAGCTCAGTAGAATATGCACTTGCCTGGCAAGCACAGGGCCCTGAGTTCTATCCCCAGTACTGAAAAAAAAAAAAAAAAAAAAAAAATTGTAGCTGGCCCTGGTGACGCATGCCTGTAATCTCAGCACTTCAGAAGGTGAAGCAGGAGGGTCACTGGGAGTTTGAGGCCAGCTTAGATTACAAAATGAGCTCAAGGGGGCCAGTGAGATAGCTCAGCCAACTAAGTGCCTGCTTAGGCAATCTTGGGCAAGTGCAGGGACCATGGTTCGATCCCCGGCATCACATGCTGTGCCAGCCCCGCCCCCAGGGTGTGCTGAGCCAGCCAGAGTCTGGGCATGCTGGTGCACACCTGTAATCCCAGAGCTGGGGAGGCTGAAAGCAGGAGGATCACTATGAGTGCAAGCTGCATAGTGAGACTCTGCAACAACCAAATAAATTTTAAAAAGGAGCTCAAGGTCAGGCTGAGCTGCATCAAAAAAACCTGTCTCAAAAAAACAACAACGGGGCCCGGCGAGATGGCTCCGTGGTCTAAAGCACCTGCTTGGAAAAGCTTGGGCGGCTTCAGGGACCGCGGTTCGATCCCCGGCACCACATGCTGCGCCAGCCCTGCCCTCGGGGTGGGCTGAGCCGGCCATAAAAATGAGTGAATAAACAAACAAAGATTCTGAAACAAGAAAAAAAAAAATTAAAAAAAAAAAATTGAGACAGGGTCTCACTATGTAGTTCCTACTGGCCTTGAGCACACTGTGGAGTCTGGGTTGGCCTCAGACTCACATCAGTCCTCCTGCTTCCACATCCCAAGAGGCATGTGCCACCGTGCCCGGCTACTTACTTCATACCTACATGCCTATTATTTTAATTACAATGTGCCCATCTAGCCGGGTGTAGTGGCGCACACCTGTAATGCACCACTCTGGGAGGCTGAATCAGGACAACCAAAGTAGTGAGAACTTGTCCTAAAAAATGAAAAAGGGCTGGAGAGGTACATAAAGCCCTCAAGTTGAGCGACCCAGGACACCCGTGTTTACAGCAGCACGCTCATGACAGCCAAATCTTGGAAGCAGCACGTATGCCCGTCAACAGGCGAATGGATGAAGAAATGAATTTACACACAGTGGAGTACTACTCGGCCCTTAAAAAGACAGACTTGAGTCATTTGTAGGAAAACAGAGGCACCTTGAAACCACAATGCCAAATGAAACAAATCAGACTCACAAGCATAAATAGCACAGATTCTCTTCCAGGGAAAACCCCAAGTATAAATAAAAGGCAAAGTAAAAACAGATGGCAACAGGAGCCAGGGAGACAGCTCGGAAGACTAAGTGCTTGCCTGGAAAGTGCAAGGTCCTGAGTTCGATACCCACTACTACAAAAAAGCAGATGACAACACAGAGACATCGGTGTTTGGCAAACAGGGAGCAGCTGGGTGGGAAGGAAGCAAGGCAGCCTGCTCACAGAGTGGGCCCTGCCTCTCTTTTTTCACACCTGGACAGGGACTCCCAGGACTTAGGGATATAGGAGCTGTCAGTCCTCAGTTACCATGGTGATAGCACTATTCATATTTCATCTTAAAAGTCCCTGGAATTTCCTGTTGCAAAATACAGTGCCTGCTGCCTTCGCACACGCCAAAGACTAAAACTAGACCCGTGTCTCCCACCATGAGCTAAAGCAACATTGATGTGAATCAAAGATCTAAACATTGAAACAGAAATACTAAATCTGCTGGGAGACCAGCAGAACTCCTGAAGACACAGATGTAGGCAAAGACTTCATGACCAGAACCCAGATGACATGGGAAACATGACAAAGATTCTACACTTGAGATCTCATCCTATTAAAAGCTTTTGCATGGCAAGAAAAATCACTGAGTGAAAAGACAACCCACAAAAGGGGCGGGGGAATCCTAGCCAGCTCTCTCTCAGACAAAGGACTTATAGCTACAACATATAAAGAATTGAGAAAAAAAAGGCGCCCTCCTCAATTTAAAGACTCAATCCAAAAATGGGCATCTCAGATGGATACGCACTTCTCAGAGGAACAAATACAAACAGCAAATAAATATATGCAAAATGTTCAACATCATTTATCACCCAAGAGATGTATATTAAAACAACACTGAGATTCCATCGCACCTCAGGAAGGATGCCTATTATCAAGAAATCAACCAATAACAAATGTTGGAGGTCCATGGGAGGAGAGGACCCCTTCTTCACCATGGGTGGGAATGCAGACGGGTGGTGCCACCACTGCAGAAATCAGTATGGAGAATCCTGAAAAAGTTAAGATTGGAGGTCCCCTTTAATCCAGCTATCCCCTTCTGGGTACCTTCCCAGAAGAATTTTAAAACATCATACCCCACAATAGATGCACATCCATGTTTACAGCAGCAGTTTGTCCTAGCTAAATCTTGGAAACAACCCAAACACCTATCGACTGAAGAATAGAATTTTTTATATTTTATTTATTTATTTATTTATTTGAATTTTGTTTGTTTGTGTATTTATTTATTTATTTATTGTTTCAGAACCTTTGTTTATTCACTCATGTTTATGGCCAACTCAGCCCACCTTGAGGGCAGGGCTGGCGCAGCATGTGGTGCCGGGGATCGAACCGCGGTCGCCGAAGCCGCCCAAGCTTTCCTA
Source organism: Myocastor coypus (assembly GCA_004027025.1). Lineage (NCBI taxonomy): Eukaryota > Metazoa > Chordata > Mammalia > Rodentia > Myocastoridae > Myocastor > Myocastor coypus. The sequence continues at coordinate 39,813 of PVJA010016488.1, forward strand.
AGCAGGCACTTTAGACCATTGAGCCATCCCGCCGGGCCCCAGAATAGATTTTTTTAAAGTGAATTTTGGGGCTGGGGAGATAGCTCAGCGGCACAAGTACCTGCCTGGCAAGCACAAAGTCCTGAGTTCAATCCCAATAGGCCCCTCCCACCCCACCCCACCCCTCAAAAAACAGGGTGGTTTTTGTTGTTGTTTTTACTACAATGGAGTGCTACTCAGCCATAAGTAAGGATACACTGGAGACATTTCTAGGTAAATGGCTGAACCTTGAGAACACAGTCTTCAGTGAAAGATATCAGACCCACGTGTGCAGAGCTCAGATCATCTCTCTAGTGTGAGAGACCAGTGCATGGCGGCACAAGCCCATAATCTCAGCACTCAGGGGGACCCATAGGAGTCTGAGACTAGCTGGGCTACAAATCAAGACCTTGTCTCCAAATAAAAGGGGACAGGGTAGAGGAGGAGAAATAATGCCCTGAGACCTAATAGATGTGCTCAAAAGTGTTTTGTAGCCAGGGGCCTTTACTTATGTTTTCATCTGATTATAACTGACAAAGCACATTGTTCTGGTCCCCTTTGGCCTGCAGCCCACTGGAGTCCGACCATGTACCTGACACCAGCTTGTCCTCAGGAGACACAGCTTGCTGGCACCCTCTGAGCCCACTCTACGGGGTCACGGCCTGGAGGGGGGCTGTCCTGGGACGGTGCTATCGGTTGCTGTGTGTGTGTGTGTGTGTGTGTGTGTGTGTGTGGCTTTATAAATCCTGTAGCCAATAATCAAAACAACCACAAGGCAGAACAGCATGAGTGTGGTTTTAGGGTGTTGTTGCTGGAGCTGAGCTATAGCACCAGAGTTGCCCCACCCCCCTTTTTTGAGACAGAGTCTCACTGAATTGCTAACTTGCCTGTTTAGGGTTCAAACACCTGATTTTCCTGCCTCAGCCTGCCAGAATGCTGGGATCACAGGCAGATATCACCATGCCCTGCTGAAAGGATAGCTTCCACGAAACACCTTAGGAGAGGTTCTCAGCACAGCAGAGAAACAGGCAGAAGGAGAAAGGGAAAAGGGCTTATTCTCTTTGAGGACACGGGAGAGAGTGGGGGGGTGAGGAAGCATGTCTCTCTCTGCATTAGACAAAAGGAGGCTGAGGCTTTTATGGCTTTTGCCAGGGGTGGAGTTTGGAGGGGATGTTTAGATAGACCTGAGGAAGCTGACTGGGGTTCTCTGAGATGTCGGGAAGGATGAAAATAAACTATGTCGTGGCTGAGTTGGAGAAGCGGGAAGATGGTCTTTTGTTTTTTAAGGGCACCAGCCATATTAGATGACCACTATAATGACTTTAGCAATTCATACTAGAGCCAGAACCCATCACCGTGTCTTGACACTCCCTGGGGGCCTAGTGGCTAGGATTCAGTGCGCTCTCACCTTATCTAAGCCGTTCTCCCCATAGTATTATTTCAACATGGGACCTATCTGCATGCTAATGAGCTACTTGAGATCCTTTCGTGTACTGTCTCCAAAAATTGGTGTTTCTTTTGTACTTCAAACACACCTCAATTCAGGCTAAAATCTTACATCTCTCGGCTTCACAAAATGTACAGTTGAAAAAGCAGAGTGCTGTACCCAAGTCACTGAACACATAATTAAATGTTTTCAGAGCCAGGCATGACGGCACAGGCCAGAATCCCAGCACTTGGGGAGGCTAAGGCAGGAGGAACACCTCAGATTCGAGGCTGGTCTCAGCCGCACCTCACTAGTACTGGACAGCCACGTGGGGAGAAATGCAGACAGGGACACAAAACCCATCCTCCCGGGCCACCCGAGGGCTGCTGTGTCCACCTGTCCCTGGCCACTCTGAACTGGCCACCCCTGAGCCACCAGCCAGGCTGGGTTCTCCTCTAGCATGTCCTGAAGGAGGTTGGTGGCCTTACCTCGACAGGAGCTTGGCGAGGTGACCCAAGTGCTCTGGGAGGCTGAGGCTGGAGCCTGGGGCCCAACCATCGACTTAGCAACTTAGTGAGACCCTGTGTCAAAATAAAAATTAAAAAGACTACGGATGCAGGTATGAGCACATGAAGGCACTGGGTGCACCCTGCAGTCCCAGGAGGCCAGCAAGGGGACAGGGAGAGGAGGGTGCACGAGGAGAGGAGAAAACCACGGCACAGCAGGCCTGGCCAGCCTTGGTGACCACAGCTAGCAGAGCAAGATGTGTGTGCGGCTTCCGCTTAGTCCTCCCTTTCTGTTTCTAAGAACTTCAGGTTGGGCCACTTAAGCTTCACTCGCCACTTGGAAACCGGATGCACTTTTTTGGGGGGTGGGAGTCAAAGCTGGAGCTGGAACACAGGGCCTTGTGCGCCTCCACAATTGCTCACCTCTGCGTTGCACCAGAGCCAGGCCGGACTTGGAGTTAAGCGGGGAGGACGCGGCAGTGACTCACGGAGACCGGCAGAGGGCGCTGTGGCCCTGCCGCGGTTTGCTTCCCTGCTTCTGCCCTGAGAGGAGCTGAGGTCCATGCAAAGCCCATAGGGGCTCCAGGGTCAGTATCACTTAAGGGACCGTCACCAAAGGAGAGCTGCACGGCCACTGAATCGATCCAAAGGTAAAGGGAACGTTTGATTTTTTTTTTTTTTTTTTTTTTTGAGACAAGGTCTCGCTATGTGGTTGAGACTAGCTTTAAGCTCACGATGTAGCTCAGAGAGGCCTTAAACTTGGGAAGATCTCCGGTCCTGAGTGCAGGATGACAGGCGTGCACCACTGCCCTCGGATTAAATTATTTTTGGGGATTTTGTTTTTTTTGAGGTAACAGGGATTGAACTCAGCACCTTGCATTTGCCAGGCAAGCACTTACGCTACTGAACTATCTCCCCAACCCCCTCGGATTAAATTATTTTTAAAATCTCATTACTGTGCAAGACACATTGCCAAGAACGCTGAGGCAAGGGTTCAACGTGAGGAAGACAGAGGGAGGTTTGTGACAATCTTCTACTATAATGAAGTTTTGTTTGTTTTTGTCTTTTTGAGACAGTGTTATGATTTATGTCTAGTTGTCCCCCCAAAGCCTCATGACTCAGGGGGCAGGGATTTCTAGAGTTTGAGACTTGATCCATGATCCCTGGGATTATGGGTTTTAGTACTGATGGGATTATGGGTCTAAGTACTTCTAGGATTATGCGTGTAGCCTAAGGTGGAGGCTGAGACGGAGAGCCTGAACGTAATATAGAGACAGAGAGACAGTTTAGAGCTGTTGCTCTCTGCTTCCCTGTTTGGTTGGCTACCTCTGCCACCATTTTGTTGCTGTTCCACCGCCATGAACTGGATGCTCTCTGCTCTGTTCCACTCAGCCTTGGAACAGCCAAATATGGACTGAAATCTCCACAAACTGTGAGCTGAATAAACCTTTCCTTTCTTCATCTTGGGTGTCGGGTATTTGTCCCAGAAACAAGTGAAAAGTAACTAAGACAGACAGGGTCTCGCTATGCAGTTCAGGCTGGCCTTGAGCTCACTTTTATAGTCCAGGCTGGTCTCAAACTCGCACCAATCCTCCTGCCTCAGCCTCCCAAGTGCTGGGATTACAGGCATGCGCCACCACACACAGCTTGCAATGAAGTTTTTTTTTTGTTTTTTTTTGTTTGTTTGTTTTTTGCTTTTTGT
>PVJA010016489.1:0-43354 GCA_004027025.1 Myocastor coypus
TTGCTTGGCCAGTTGGCTTTCTGTGAATGCCTGAGAGAATGTTTTTCTCTGGGTGACTCTCCTTAGACACACTATAGTTCATTTGTCCCTTTTCTCTGAGGTCCCATAATCTCCTTGACCAGAAAATTTGGGACACCTCTGAGTTATAGGATATTACAGCACAGGTTCTCTTATGTCCTGAGTTCTTACTGATCTTGAATGGCTAGGGCCAAAATATTGGCTATCCTCATAGCCCTTCTTTTTGTCCAATTTTTGGTCTGTTAACTTACATTTTCAACCGTCCAGCAGAGAAGCTTCATGATACTATTACTCTATAACATAGGTAATTGAGCTTATCATCACTGGCTTTTTGAATATCAAACATCTTTGACTTAGCTGGAAATTGATATTTTCCATCAATGTTGATATTCTAATAACTCTATAGTATGTGATAAAAGCAGTTACACATTTTTACCCAGACATTTAGAAATCCAAGGATGTACATAATTGTAGTCTGTCAAGCCTATAGCATTTTGTCCTGTCTCTTACTCTTAATTTTTTGGTCAAAATTTCAATGTCTAAAATCGTATCAGTTCATGAACACTTTGTGGACACTGCAATGAGAGCACAGCAAAGAGTGTTTCACCTGTGAAAGAAGGTACATTTTCTAGCTCGTGAGGTGAGTATTATGAAGAAGACAAGCTAATATTGTCCATGGACAGATCTGTTTATGTGAAAGGTGGTACATAATCCCAGAGAATTATTTCAAAAAAATAGACAGATGGAGCCAAACCATCTGTGGCTGGTGTTTGTCTTGGGCTAAATGTTTCAAATTTTCTTAATGCCCAAAGAAGTATTTGTTCTCCTAAATTGCATAAGTCAAATAGATGTTTAGAGTAATTGGAAACAAAGGTATGCGAACCTTTCAGTACGATATTAGAAAGTTTCACCCAGAAAAGAAGATGTCGTAATTTTCTCGTATGTACGTCAACTAAAATTGTATTCCCAGATGAACACATGGATTAAATGCTGCAGCATGAGATATATTTAAATTTCATTACCATGTTTAGTCAGGTTTATAGACTTTAATTCATTTGAGTTCAGGGAACATGGTTACAGCTTAGATCTCAGAGTAAAGCATACAGCTTTTTAACACCCAGGACATTGCAACTTCAGTGATGATACAACACTAATGGTTATGCTTGTGCAGCCAGGTTCTCAGTATTTTGTCTATGAAATTCTTTAGGAAATTAAGAAGTGATTATATAGTTGTATGCCATTTGGTATTAAAATATTTCCCTTAAAATTCTTAGCTATCAAAAATATTAAAAATTGAAATACATATAGACAGAGCTATGACAATTATAGCTTCTACTAAATTATAATATTTAGTATAGAAGTCTTATAAAAAGATAATATTTTAAGTAAAGTTTAACAGTTTTATATGAGTAGTAAGATCAAAATAGATCCAAACTTTCTTCTTCCTCATTTATTCACCAAAATATACATTTGGAGCAGCACTAGAAGCTGAGCACTCTCTTGAGCATGCTATAGTCATGAGAGAACAAGAACAGCTATTCTCTAGCATTTATTCAGTAGAAACAGGAGAAAGGAGATCAATAATATTATAAAATATGCTATAATCTAACAGAATTTAACATACTAACATGCTGCAATCATAGGCATGACGTTTTTGGACAAAGAATGACAATTTCAGATAGACAAATGATAGAATTGATAAACACAAGTATGGGTTGTATATTGATTTCTTCCCTGTGTTTAATGGGAATGTGATGTAAGTTTTAGATGTTTTTTAATGGGCTAAGAGATAGCTCCATGGCACAAGTGCCTGCTTGGCAAGTGCGAGGTCGTGAATTTGAACCCTGGTCTCTCTCTCTCACACACACACACACACACACACACACACACACACACACAATAAGTAGATTCTTTCTTCAACTATCATTTGTGTTGAAATATTAATCCACACATTGCTCAAAATAATTTGACCTATGTGTTTATATTTAGAAATCTCTTTTATAAACTTCTGAATGCTACACTCTCTCAAGGAGTTGATAATTAAAAATAGCTTCGTACCAGTTTGGAAATGTAAGTATCATTTAAATAACATCTTTCACTTTTAAACAGATAAAATATCAGATTAAAAAGACCAGAAGTATAGTTAATTACGCTTTGCTATCAGGAATGGTAGGATGAAATTAATCAGCTAAAATGTGGTTTGGGAAATTTTATAAGTTCAACAATTAGAAGCATAAAATTTACCTGATGTCATTATTGTTACTATATCTGAATAAACTGAGACTAAATATATATGTATATATATATATATATATATATATATATATACATATATATTTTCCTATAAAACATATATATCAATATAAAATCATATATATATATATCATATATACATTTGTATATATACATACAAGCTTTACAGGATAATTCTTCTGCTATGACTTTCACTTCACAAACAGAAAACTCAATCATGAATAGATGTAGATATTTCATATTTGAATTAAAATTACTTAGTCAATGAAGGCTATTAGGGGTTCATCTGAAATTTCAGTATCTCAAATTATTACCTTTCAAACTTCCCAATTGCTATTTTGCTCCAGGCATAGTACCTGGCATGAGTTGCTAATGCATGGTTTTTCAAAACAGCACCGCAAAAATCAATATACTTCTGGGAAAAATTACTGTAATGAAAATTATTAGAATTTATGAACTGCTTTTCATCTTCAAAATGACTTATAAATATTAATTAAAACTACCCAAGAATAGGACTTGACTGATAGAGCATTTAGTTCCAGGAAAAACATGGCAATACAGCAAGACTTTTGACCTGGGTCATTTTCTAGTCTTTGATGGGGTGACATCAGGACTTCTTCTTCTCTCTCATTAAATTGAAACTTTTTAGTTCTATCCAAAGAGTGACAAGTTTGCTTCTCTTTAGAGCTTTGCTCTGAAAAAAATAAATATTTCCTAAAGGGTATCTAACAACATTTTAAAGAATATGTTATAAATAATAGCAAAATAATTTGATATTTCTGGTGTTTTTCTCAAAACCTTCTATATTCCAACAATTTTATTTTTACTTATTTTTATTTGTTCTAAGGATATATTACTTACACAGCAAAATATGGATCTCAGGTTGCATTGTTAATTGTATCAGATTTACTGAAGAAATTGATTATTTTCCTAAGGAAATGTATGAGAAACCAATTGTAACAACTGACTGCAAAAATCATTCAAGAATGAAAATGTGTGTTTTAATTATTCTTCCTAGCCAGGGCCAAATCAATTGCTCTTAAAAATTGGAACATGAAAAACAAAAAGGGTACTCTGCTTTGCTTTGTAGTATATAAATCTTTTGTCTTTTAAAAACAATGAGTGTTGGAGATATCTCAGCAAACTCAACTCTTGTTTAGGCAAGTTCAAGAACGCAGCTGAAGCCCAGGTATCAGATACAGAGTGAGTCCTGCCCCCAGACACACTGAGTTGGCCACTAAGAATGATAGTGGTGGCACACATCTGTGATCTCAGCGCTGGAGAGGCTGAAAATAGGTGTATCACTAGGAGTCTGAGCTGCTGAGACCCTGTACAAAAACACATTAAATAAATAAATAAATAAACAAACAAACAAACACATAAATGAAATTTCCTTTTCATACAAACGTTTTTACCATTAAGATATGGAAGACAGCCTAACAGCTATCCTCTAAATTCATGAGGAAAAAAATTAACTATACATAGAAATTCATTAATCTCCAGATTTTAAGAAATAAAAACATCAGCCTTTTACATTCTATTTTCCTGTAACTTTAATCATCCTTGTTCATAAATGCTAGAAAACATTTCTTAAACTGATAGTTGAACAAATGAACAAAAACTATAATTTCACAGAACTCAGAAATTTGGTGTTGCCGGGTGTGGTGGCACACGCCTGTAATTCCAGCACTTGGGAGGCTGAGGCAGGAGGATCAGTGCGAGTTCGAGACCAGCCTGGGCTACAAATGTGAGCTCAAGGCCAGCCTGAACTGCACAGTGAGACCCTGTCTCAAAAAGAAGGAAAAAAAAAAAAAAAGAAATTTGGTGTTGAACGATATAGAGTAAGATCTTGAAAAAGAAACTCTAGGTTAATATCTTTTCCTTCAAGCCTATCAAGTTGATGGCAGTGAGATGAAAGATATAATTAACGACTTCTTTGAAAAGCCATCCTCTGTGTAAGTAGAAGAATCTCTGAGCTAGAAAGGTTAGAATATGGAGAGAACATATCAAGAAATGGAGCTGAGTGTGAAGTCAATGTTATGCGGGCCACCATAGCTTTTTGGTTCTAGACCATATACATTTTTTTCAAATATATTAAATTTGCTAATTCTTGCTGCTTGTTTCTCTGTGGCTAATTCTAGGTACCACCCCAACTTTTCCCTTTCCTGTAACAAATATGCAAGTCAGTTATCATGTTTTCAAAAGTTTACTGTAATAATTCAGTCATTCAATAAAAGACCCACTGGAAATCTCTCCTGAATTCCAGAAGAATATGTACACATTACAGATTAGTTCCCTGTATGTGTGGAGACAATGATTTGTTTCATATTCTTCAGTGCCTTTTAGTGTAAAGCAGGTGGACAACTCATTTTTCTTGAAGCTAGTATGGCTTCTGACAAAAAGAAAAATGTTGAATTTGTTTTTGTACTACATTGGACACTTAATGTAATCTAGTAACTATTTTATTAGAGATTAGCAAATGTTAGCATCTCTGTTCATATAAAACTTACAATGTCTCACACATGATGCAAAATGTTCTGTGTACATATGATCTGCAATCTCGGCATGAGTGAAATGGAAATGCTAAAGTTCATGTTTTATTAGGAATAGAAAAGTGAAAGATACGCTGCTTGGTATTAATGCAAAATTATATTCTAATTTTTTCTATGGGTTAACGAACATATAAATTATATATGTTAAGTGTTGAATAATACAGCCTTCTAGTACTCAACAAAATATGAACCAAAAGAGCACTCTTAAAGCATATTAGATCGATAAAACTAATTTAACTTTTGGACTTGTGCACAAATTCCTGTGTGCCTCATGCACTGGACCTCTCAAAGCATAAATCTTGCATTTCTCAATCTCCACTCTGTGGAAGAGGGCTAGTCTTGTCTTTCATCAAGTCAGGAATGCTGTGAAGATGGTATGCTAGACACATACAGACGTGCATCATGGGGCGATGGTTCTTAATGTCAGTGTGTCAAGTAACATTTTCTGTACATTTTGATCCCTAAAGTGAAAGCCAGATTTTCCACACTGGAGAGAACAGGTTCAGTAACTTACAGTAGTTTGCAGTGTGTGCTTTACACACCACTCAGAGAGGAGCAAGTTTGAAACCAAGTAAAGCTATTAATTTTATGCTGTTGACTAGATAGGTACACTTCAAGGAGATCTAAACTAGTTTAGAAATACAAGTATCACTCAATTTTGAGGATTGCATTATTTGTAGTGTGACAGAATAGTTCTAATACTTTGAATATAATTAAACACTCATTTTTTTTTTTTTTTTTTGTCTTTCTGAGACAAGGTCTCGCTATGCAGTTCAAATTCACCTTGGACTCACTTTTGTAGCCAAAGCTTGTCTTGAAGTCACACCAATCCTCCTGCCTGAGCCTCTCAGGTGCTGGGGTTACAGACATGCACCAATACACCCAGGTACTCTTAAATGTTAAGAAGACAGAAGGCTATGATCCATTCTTACTCCCTGTTCACAGAATAACAAACCAGATGGTTGGAAGGTGAGACACTGCATCAGGAACTGAATCCTCAAGACTTTTTATGATAAGAATATATGACTTCCCAGAGGGGCATTCACTTTAAGCTTTCTCCAAATTGTGCAATCCCAAGAATCGAGGTCACTAGCTGAGATAGGTTCAACCTCAGATTGTCAATTCACATATCTTTCTAAATCTTTGTTAATGCAGCATTATTATGATCAAGATATAGAAAAACTGGTCAAATAATTCTGTTCCCAGACTTCTTTATTTTCTAAGAATCAAGTCATATACAGGGCTATCATTGTAATAATAACCTGAGACTTCTTTGTGCAACTTGAACTTACTATAATATATAATCATTAAAACGTGAACTTTACCATGAGCATTTTTTCTACTGTGTGTCAAAATTGCTTAAGATTATAGCGTGGGTGCTGTTTTTAACCAAACAGTTTCTTCATAATCATCACTAGCTCTTCTAACAAGTGTGTGAAAAAAAGTCATCATGAATATAAAAAAAATTTTAATACTTTTTGTTCCATCTTGTGTAAGAGGTAAAAACTTACCATGCTTCAGAATACTGAATCTGACACTAAACAATTAGTTACAATTTATTTTGACTTGAGGTAAAAATTTTAAACACCGAGGTAAATTTTCTGGAGCATATTAAAAAGCACTTACATTCAAATGTATTTTTTAAATCATTATCATGGAAACTTATCTATACCATTCTCTCTCTCTCTAAGTTACTTGAATGAATCAACAGTTATGCGACCACAAATTGATTTGACACCTTTGGACATACATAATCACAGGTGAATTTTAAAATTCAAAAGTGTTTAAAATTGTTTTATTAATATACCACAGATATTTACAAGATCTTACCAATATACATTTTTTTTTTCTTTCCAAACAGGTCTGTATTAAGAATGTGCCTTGTGGGAGAAGCTAGAGATTGTATATACAGAATGATTTATTTCAGAAAACTTTCATAGATTTATGGGTTGGGTTTTTTTTTCATCTTATAAGTACCTCAATAGCAAAACAGTACAAAGTTACAACTGGTAAGAAATGGGCACTGGGTTCTAAGATGTGAATTCCTCTGGAACTCAAACCTGCAAAATATAAAAACACATCAAAATAGCTTGATAAAACAAAAATACTTTTCTAGATTAATTCTTCTTACCACAAAATTACATACATATGTTTATCTTCCAATCTTTTATCTTATCATACTGATTTCATTTATTACATTTGCTTTTAAGAAGTGCTTTTATTTTCTGGCTGAGGATGTCTGTGTTAAAGAAAAAGCACAAAATACAAGTTTGAAAATTGGTAAAGTGTGTCTGAAGTGCAGATTCAAATCAGCCTGTCTTGGTGGGGTGAGTGCCCTGTACCTTCAGTCAAATGAGTAAGTAGTTCCTCTAAATTGAAACAGGAAATTACTGTTGCATGATGACTCTGAGTGCTTTTTGCCTACTTGGAGTGTCTCCCACGCTTATAGAAAAAACGGTGCGTGTATACAAGTTTCACACATGTCATTCCCTAAGAAACCTTTGAACATATATGGAAAAACTAGTTTTATGACAATGGAATGAACTGAAAAACTATGCTCTAAGGCTATACTTCTCCCCTTTATTTTTAAATGAAGATAAATAAAACTGAAATATGAGTTTGAAAATCTGAAAGATTATTTAAAGAACATTGGCTCATCACCTGTGACTCACAGCTGAAAATGGAAACAGCCCTTTTGTCTTTTCACCCAATATTTTAATAAGATTTATTGAAGAACAGGTTTCATGCACAGCTGTCTAGCTTCAATATTTACAGTAGCATGGTGACAGAACTTACTTGACATTTTTGGAATCCTGATCTCTTCACTGCTGCTTCCATCTCCACCATCACTGACAGTTCTTATTTCAATCAAGTAGTCTTCTTCAAACGGAACCAGCAGCTCAGCTGATGTATTATTTGTTTCCAAAATATGAGTTTTACTCTGTCTGTTTTGTCGATACAGAATCTGAACAAAACGGTTCGTCAAATGAAGATGGACCTTTCTGCTGCCTTTCTAAGTTTGTGACACTATTATGGAAGAGGGTCAGGCATATCATTATATCTACACATAGCATGTGGAAACAAAGTTCCCTGTGATGACTCATCATCAGTTTGCTCTTAACAAAAGGATTCATCTTTTGATCAGGGTCTCCAGCATAAGAGTAGATTAATTTCTGTTTAATCAAGTATCTGGAGAATGTTATCTCCTGTGCATGCTGAAAAAATATTACTGGTTACTTTGGATTAGCCCTTTCAAGAGGCTAAATGTATGTATCTCCCAAAAGTGGAAGATGACAATTACCATTGATAGACCTCAGTTACATTGGGTATTTGTTGGTTCGATTCCCTATTATGTTGCAAAGGTACACATTATATACAATTTATCTTCTAGAAAATCCATGGGAATATAATATCCATATGTTACACATAATCATCTATATGTTACAACTATCTGCCAATGCACCATTATCTTTTAGTAGCAAGGGGAAGCTGGAGGTCACGGGATTAGTATTGTATCTTCCTGAATTTATTTTAATATATTATAGTGTATTGTGGGACTCGACTATAAAATGTTTTCAACAAAGAATTTAAAAGCAGTATTGTTATTTTCAAACATTCTCATTTAAAAGTATTTCTATATTTCCATGGGCGCAAATTTACTTTCTGTATAGTTGGGACATGTCTAATTTCTCAGTAACATAATTCATGCAATTTAAGAGAAAACTAAATACTCACCTTGTAGCCCAAGACCTCAGACTCATTTTCCATAGTTTTTACATGTTCCCAGTTCAAGCATAATTTAGAGTTTGACAGTTTCCAGGCAATGTTGGCTGGTGGTTGGCTTGGAGCTTTAAAAGATAAAGATCCAAATAAATATGAATTAACTCATGTCCCCTGTGCGATAAGTCAGCATGAACATGAAATATACGTCTCCAATGATTAGCATAGAAGGAACTAAGTATTTTTAATAACATTTTAAATGTGTTAATTCTAGATAGAGTAAGCCAATTTATGCAATTTCAGGTAATTTGACAGACTATCTTCATGATAAGCTGATGAATTAATAAGGGCCTCCTGAAAGTTCTGTATTTATTTATATATCATGGTTCATGGTCTGTTAACTTTATCCTATGTTAATATTTGTAGGTCCTATTAGCTACTATTGCATTTAGCTATCAACTAGTGAGCATGTTTAACAAATTTAGTTTATAATTCTTTTCTCTGTGCAAGTACAGCAGTATTCATTCTACTACAGTAGTATTTTATTTTTTTTAACATCTTAGCTGGTATTGTTTAGCTGTAACACAATTAATGTAAGCAAAATAATTGTAATACATACTTAAGTACAGAGAGTATCTCTTAGGACTCATGACAGAATGCATCGGAACATCAAGTGACAAAAAGTCTTACAACCAAGTAATTCATCCCATCTGGGCTTCTCATTGAAGTATCTAGTGAATGCTCATGCTGTCATGGGCTGTTAATCTTTCCTATTATATGTGGCAGAGATTACAACTGTGTACAATACATGGTGTTTGAAATTTCTAGGCAGAGACCATGTGAGGTAGAATTCCTATAAGAAAGTTGTTGGTTGACTTCACTTGGGCAAAGTTCTGTTTTAGTGCTATCACTACAACACACTGATGATACAGATTTCATAAAAGTAACATTTTCTATGAGAGAAACATTGGAAAGGAAAGAAAAGGGGAAGGATTAAAAAACAGCCTACTAAATAGCGGATTTTGAGCAACTAGAGAAATTTACATATAGAAGAAACCTAGATATCAGGTGGATTAACTTAAATATAAAAAAAGTATACAGCTAATAAGTGGCTGACTTAAATAAGACATCTGAGGGACTGGGGAGATTGCTACGTGGCACCCTGGAAAGTGCAAGGTCATGAGTTTGAACGCTGGTCTGGTCCCCCCCCCCCAATAAAAAAAAAAAAAAAAAAACTCCTGGTCATTTGGTTTCCTATCTCTAGTTTATATTTCTCTAGGACAACACGCTGCTTTCAATGATTTGAGTCGACATAATTAGTTTTTGAGATTTAAAAAATAGAAGAGTATTAGAATAACTTAATTCAAAAGCAAAAGCAAAGATGAAATTGCCCAGCAGATGCCTTTGGTGTCTTTTCTGATTGTGCAAAGCTAAGTGAACATATTTAACTCATTATAATACTGATGGAAATCAAAATGGTCTCTTTTGAATTTTCAAAGGAATTCTGTTTACTCTTTCATAAATGACTGGGAAAATACCATGGGGTCCATCCGGGATGTGTCTCACTGTACTGGATTCATTTGCTTGCATTACTACACTCACTGGGACATCACCGCTGTTCACTCAGTCACATGTGCCACATTTGGACTATGATAGATGAAGTGTTTTCCCCTGTGCTCCAAGGACGCTTAGTTTCAATTTATTAAGGATTTATCACACGGAATTATCATTGTTCTTTAGCATATGCTTCTATAATTTCTTAAGGGTATGTGATAGTTCAAGTCAATATTACTAGTCAATAATATAATAATTGGCATACAGGAGGCATTTAAAAAATTGGATGTAATCTTGAAGTTAAGCACACTGCTCAAGTGATTCTTCCAGGTGATACCAAATATGTACTGAGTTTTGGGGAGAGTCACTGGTTACTATGCTATAATCCAGACAACCACGGTCATATCCTTCTGTGGACAGATCTACAGCAATTAATATACTTGCAAGATGCGCATTCAAACTGGCTTGACAATACCCTACAGCATATCTTGATAATGCAAACACATCCACAATTAATGACCAGAAATTTCTATGCTTAATAAATATTCACTGAAGGACTATCAGTACTTTTATTTCTAATAATACTGTGAACTTCTGGGACAATAATAATGATTTTGAAAGTGCACTACTTTAATTTATCCCAAAGATTCTTTCTAATGTTTTATTCATCTATAAAAGAAATAATATTAAACAATTTTATAAAATATCACAGATGTAATATCTACCATACTCTGTAGACACATTTCTTTTTATGCCTATTCTTTAAGCATTGGCATTAATAGCATCATAGAATCAATACAGATAAAATATAAATCAGTTCTTCAATATCACCAGGAGGGATGGGTTCTAACGATTTCATCTATTGCTGTGTCTGTTTGTATCAGAGGAAAAAAATATTATTTTCAACTTTATGAGTCCACTGGAGAAGCAAACAGCAAGGATGTAAAGAATTGACTTTTACCAGCTGTGTATATGAGCAGTCTGTGACCTTGGCAATGACCTTGCCATTGATACATACATTTTTGTTTCCTTTTTCAAAGTGAGTCACTTCATTCCACAAGCATAAAATGAGAAGAGTTTTAATAGAAATTAGCACATTGTTGTGAGTGTCCAGTTAAACGGATCATTTAGAATGTGTTATTTTACTTGCTATGGGAAAGGCTGTGGTACAAATCTATTTTTGGGGACAAAGAGCCATGAAGTAGTTCCAAGTTTTTTCAAAGGGACAGTTTTCTTATCTTTGAAATGACACTGATATCTCCTGATTCCTAAGAATGTTCACCTATGTGAAATACAATATGAAATATTTTTCCACATTTTTAGTGCTACATGTTCAAAAGCTTAGAAAATGTTAATTCTGTATCCTAAGATCAGCTCTCCACTGTGGTGTTATGGCAGCCAATTTTTAAATTGTGTTGAAAGTACTCGTTACTAACAACGTAATTTCAAAGTTAGCAAATGATTCATTTCCCAAATACAATAATTATTTTATTTAATATTGTCCTTTAATAAGATGGTTCTTGCTCACAAAAGATAAAAGGTGGGAGTCCTAGCTAATGAGCTGGAA
This sequence comes from Myocastor coypus, assembly GCA_004027025.1. Classification (NCBI taxonomy): domain Eukaryota; kingdom Metazoa; phylum Chordata; class Mammalia; order Rodentia; family Myocastoridae; genus Myocastor; species Myocastor coypus. The sequence goes on from PVJA010016489.1 coordinate 11,665, forward strand.
GTTTCCTGTAGTCTATAACCCTTCTTGTCCTTCCTCATGAGTGTCTCTACACTGTCAATGTCATATGTCTTGCATCAGAACAAAGCAAACAGGCATACACAAATTATTTAGGTTTTTTACACTGGCTATTATTAACAAATCTGGCTTGATGTGTCTTATTAAAGTAGATTGCGAATGTCTATGACAAAATTAACATTTCTAATACAATAATGATCAAAACTGTCACAGGAATAATAAGAAACATATGTTTGTACTAAGATTGTCAATGGCAAACTCAACAAACAATTTTGTTATTTTTAAAAATCGTTTTAGGCAATTTCCCTAAAATAAATAATTTTCTATTAATTAAATGACAGAGCAGCATTAAAGTAGCCCTCCACTGCTCTAATGGCTTCCCTGCAATCAATTTGTCTGTAGATGGCATTTATATTCAACTGTAGTTCACACTGTGAACTCAATTCAGAAACAACTTCTTATGTTACACTTCTAAGTGTCAGCATGGGGTTGACATTTGGGTAAGAGGGAAAAAACACAACTGCAAGAGAGAATAAAAGCTTAATGTTTGCTTTATGTCTAAATGTGGATCGACTGCATATTTGCAGCAAGGAAGAATCCGGTACAGAATGCTGGTCAGGAATCATCAAGGGCCCAAATGAGCCAAGATTTCCAAACCCTTACTGTGACTATGTCTGAATATACATAAGCAGGATTTTTTTTTTCTTTTCCCTTTTCAAATCTTGCAAAAATTTTTGTTTCTCTCATTATAGATCTAAATTCTGTGGAGGTGACATTTGTGTGAATATCTGCAGTATCTCTCAGTTTAGAAATGTATCCTTTTTACAAAGCTATAGTACTTAGAGAGAGACCACTGATAAATTAAAAATAACACATTGTCATCAATAGTCGCAATAATAATCTACCTAAGAATATTTGTGTATATTGCTTTCTTAGCATGGAGATCCTCTTCTCTTGGATCTCTAATATCTTTCTCTCTCTTTTCCTGTCTTTCTCTCTCTCTCTCTCTCTCTCTCTCTATATATATATATATATATATATATATATATATATACATACATACATACATATATACATATATATGTATTTATACATATATGTATATATCTGTTATTTATTTTATTATTATATTTTTCATAATCTAGAATCATTTCATTTCTTTGTCCTATTCTTTTAGGCTTTCTTTGTTTCCACTAAATGAGAAGTAGCCTAAAGTAAAGATCCTCAGCTCTTAAGCATGTGTGTGGCCAGTATGGGGCGCTACTTCTAGATGACTGAATCAACATATTAATTTAGCTTATCCAATAAAAATAGGCTGAGATTTTGATAAACATACACTTTGATTTTTCAGACTTTAAACTCAGTGATCAAACATGAGAATGAAACACTAGGGAGTGACAGTTTGAATATGGGATGGATGCAGAACTTTAGCCCTCATCACAATTTAGAGGAAATTTTGATGTCATCTCAAGGACATTGAAAATCAAAGTTAAAATACAGGGATAGCTCTTGGATTCAGACCTATCTTCAGTATTTAATTAAATCATTTCTCATCTATGCTTTGCATATGTTTCAATCACCTCTGAAGACAATTTTTGCAATAAATATATAAATAGAAATAAAGTGACTATTCAAAAGCTGTGTTTTCATACTTTAAAGAACGGAAAGAATGTGCAATCACCCTCTGTAGAAGTATAATACATGTTGTCATGCATGGATCCTTTGTTGATTGAAAACTACAGTTTCACCTGAGTGTATATTATGTCTTAGTTATCTAAGCAAATTCTAGAGGTCAGTATGATCATCTATGCTTTTCAGAGGAGAAAGAAAGTTCAGAGCAATCACATAATAAAAGAACTATCACATGGTTGGTATGTGGCTGAGCTAGAATTTACACTCGTACTTTGTACTCACTCTAAAGTCTCATCGTGGCACTTTCCAGTGCAGTTTAACAATAAGTCAGAATTATAGGACCTTTTCTTCATAATTTAAATACATAACAAAGGACACTAGGAAACTTATAGAAAAATAGAAAGGATATATGCTTGATAATAGGCACATGAGAGAGACTATAACCTGAAAAAATGCATGAAGGGAGTGTTAAATTTGAAAATATTAGTAAGTTTAGTGACTCTAGGGATAGATAAAGAATTGGATAAAAAAGAACTTTAAAACGGATTGTGAGAGACCTAGAGGATCCTCTTTTTTAAGTCTATATTCTCCAATTACATTTGGAGACCAAAAAGACCAAAAAGAGTATGATTGCATTTTAGGAAGAAAAATACCATAGAAGTTTGAGATGTTAGACTAAAGATGTGAGAGTTTACAGGGAAAGAGAGATATGGCCAGGTAAAAAGGTTACAAGCTAATATGGAGGTTGTGGAATAAATAGATTTCATATTTATAGTGTATCAATGTGAAAGCTTCCACAACAAAATTTTTTTGAGCATTTGTATTTCTTGTTTAGAAATCAGGATACGATATCTCCTGGATTTGTTGTATAACTTAGTACAATATGGTGTGAAAAATAACATCACTTGGGAAGGGTCAGGCAGTTGCGGTCAGTGGTCTATGGGAGTTAGAACAAGGCCAACCAATCATATCTTAATTTTGAAAATCTGGCTTTATATTATTTTGTGGAAAAATTTATTTATGTAATTAAGCTTTGGACCCTGTAGGGAATCATTCTTTATTAATTCAGGGTCTAATGTAGGTATTAGTGTACATATCTCAGGGTCCAGCATAGACATCAGTGTACATATATGGGGGTCTAGTGTAGGCGTGAATATATATTTCTGCAGTCCAGTGTAGTCATGAGTGTATGTATCCAGGGTCCAGTGTATATATGAGTGTATGATCTGGGGGTCCAGTGCAGTCATGGGTGCAAGTGTCTTTGGGTCCAGGGTAGACAAAGGTATATGTATCCAGGGATCCAGTGTAGACATGAGTGCATGTATCCAGGAGTCCACTGTAGTATGTATCTCGGGGTCCAGTGTAGACAATAGTTTATGTGTTCAGGGGTCCAGTGTCGTCATCAGTGTACATATCCTGGGGTCCAGCGTAGCCATGGGTATCTGTATCCAAGGATGCAGTGTACACATGAGTGCACATAGCCGGGGGTCCAGTGTAGACATTAGCGTATGTAAGAGTGGGTACAGCAGATAAGGCAGTGAGAGGAAGTGGAGCTGAACTCACAGAGTACAAGTTCAGAGTCAAACAGAATTAAAGATTCCACACCTTGTTGGTATTGCAAAAGGAAAAAGAATTTGGAAGCCCTGGGAAGTTTGTATTTTCTATAAGCCATAAAAATCAGGGAAGGCCGGGCGTGGTGGCTCACACCTGTAATCCCAGCACTCGGGAGGCTGAGGCAGGAGGATCGGTGCGAGTTCGAGACCAGCCTGGGCTACAAAAAGTGAGCTCAAGGCCAGCCTGAACTGCACAGTGAGACCCTGTCTCAAAAAGACAAAAAATAAATAAATAAATAAATAAAAATAAAAAAATCAGGGAAGGAAATTGTTCTCTTTGTCTTCCAAAGATAGGGCAGTGCTTGCTGGTGCCATGACTCCCACCTGACGGACCCATCTCTGACATATGGACTTTAGACATGCATGATAGCAAGTTTCTATGGTTTAAAATACTACTGTGACAACTTCTAATGCTAGAAGTAAAAATATTACTATCCTAATTTTGCAATGGGAATGATATAGAATAGCAAAGTATAAAATTACAGATTCAGATAGCATTCAAAAACAATAGGAGGGAAATTTTGTATAACTTTCTCATTTTTAAGTGCTTGTTGATTATTTTATGAATGTCAGTAAAATTTAAAGACTGGTGATTGGCCCAGCTGGATGGCTCAGTGGTCTAAAGCGCCTGCTTGGGAAAGCTTGGGCGGCTTCAGGGACCTCAGTTCGATCCCCGGCACCACATGCTGCGCCAGCCCTGCCCTCGGGGTGGGCTGAGCCAGTCATAAAAATGAGTGAATAAACAAACAAATGTTCTGAAACAAGAAAAATAAAATAAAATTTAAAAAAAAATAAAGACTGGTGAAAGGCAAATTTAAGAAATCTTGAAACTAAACTTCCGTGGAAAATATTTGGAACCACAAGAGTTTCTGTTCATTTACTTGAATAAAGAGAAATGTGAATTATGAAATATGTATATATATACATATATATATATATATATATATATACATGTACTTTCATGTTGAGTGAAATTATTTCTAGATAAACTACTTTTCGAAAAAATGTAATCTCTACTTTTAATAAGTTGATTATGTGTTCATTATTAACAAACCACCAATAAATTTATTAGTGCTTAATCTGATTTTAAGATTGCAGCCTATTGTATTTTAGCACCAAGTAGCTCAGCTAAACAAACTTGATGTCAAAAAATCAAAAAAAGCTTTCTGTTTAAAGACCTGAAATGAGTTAGCACAAAGTAATTGCCATTTATTTTACACTGTATGTACAATCAAAAACTTTTTTCAAGGGATACACACACACATATGTGTGTGTGTATATATATATATATATATATATATATATATATATATATATAGAGTTTGTTTTTTTCTAAAAGTAAATTGTTTACACAGGTATCAATCCATTGTAGGTTGGTCAATGAGATTGTTTAATAAAACCTGACCTGTGTCTTGGTGAATAACTGTGCTAAAATGTATGTCCGTTTATCACTAAACAAATCTGAGGGATTACAAAAATACCATTGCCATACATTTCTAATCAATCTTGGTTTTGCTAGAGATAGAAACTGAATTACACACAGTGTTGTGATTGTGTCACCTCTCAGTCAGCTAGAACTAAATGTCCAGGCAATCTTAAAACTGATTGATTTGAGATTTCCATCCAGATTTGCAGATTAGCAGAAAAAGCCTAGACTACTCCTAAAAGGACCACACAGGGGGAAAAAAATCATATATACAGGCATCTAGCAATGATTTTATTGATTTAGGCCATCTAGAGTAAAACAGAAAGAGGAATAGACCTCCACCTTAACTTAATTCGCTCTTGAGAATGACTCAGAGCCCAATTTGTCTCGAGCTTGGTGGGCTGAAGCAGAACTCATTCATGCGTTTGTAGTCCACATTTTTACCCCTAGAAATCTTTTTGCTCATTTTTTTCCTTCACAGTAGTTCTGTAGCATTTTGTAGTTTCCATGACCATCTCATGTTCAGTATCTCATTTTTGCTTCATGGATAATTTAGGAACAGAGTGAGAACAGAGAGAATTTCCATATGACAGATCAGAACATTAAAGCATGTAAGTGCAATGTCTTGTTCTGTTTCATGTCAGTAGTCAGTGATATACCCAGAAGTGGTACATGAGTTTCTGAACACTGCCCTGACAGAATGGAGATAACATCTATTTAATCAAGGACATGTTAACTAAGTGGTCTTCAAATTTCTTTCAACCATGATGAATATATGCATAAGAAAAAATTATCAAGTTCTTCCCAACTACATGTTCTTACTTAATAGTAATAAAAATGCATTGTACATTAGGCCATCTAGGATTTTGCCCTTTATTAGTGGCTGCAGACTGATGTTTTAGGCTTCCTTAAACTCCAGTAACTATAGTAGTTTCCACTTTACCCAAAGTTTTGCTTTCCCTGGTCTTAGTTAATCCATGTTCAGACACAATATAAAATATTAGATGGAAAACTCAAAAAATAAACAATTCAATATTTTATTTTTTTTTATTTTTTTTTTAATGAGCAGAACATATTTATTGAGGGAAAGAAAGCTCCTGTCTGGAAGAGGGACAGGAGGGGGGTCTGGAGTGGGTGTCCCCTCAATTCATTATTTTAAATTGCATAGTGAGTATTGTGACACAATTGCCTGTTGTCCTGCTGTGAATCAACTTAGATAGGAATTATTGTTCATCCACTGTGTCTGTCTATGCGAACTACCCATTAGTCCCTTAGTAGCCTCTCAGCAATCAGATTAGCTGCCTGACAGAGCGTGCAAAGTTTATATTCATCTATAATGTACAATGAATATGCAAACATTAAGCAGTCACAAAAATAGATTTTAAGGATACTAAACTATGAATAAAACCATTGCCAATTTATCATTATGCTTCACACTCTAGATTATGTGAGCAACCAGAGGCCAAAGGTAATGAGAATATTATTTAAATTTCCCAGCACATAGTGTTATGGCTTGTATTTGGATAGCCCCCAAAAGCCTAATGCACTATACATCAGGATTTGGGAAGGTGGCTGGATCTTGGGTGTGCTATCATGGATTAGTATACGTGATACTCAGATTAAAGGTATGCGAGCACCAACTTGGTTTACTACAGACCTGGGTGTGGATAATGAAAGCTTTCCTGGGGATGTCGACATCACTCAAAAGCCTTGTTGTTCTAATGGCATAAAAGGAGAGGGAGATTTGTGGCCTGCTACCTTCCGCCTGCTTTGCCATGGACTCTGGGTGAAAGTATCTACAAACTGTGAGGTAAAATAGACCTTCTTTCACTTAACTTGCCAGTGTCAGGTATTTTGTCCCAGCAACAAAGACGTGAGATACGTGAGATAAACGAATTAAGACAGTAAAACATTATATATTTCACAAAAAAGAAGCAATCAATGATTACATTTTATTTAGTATACCTTGAATATGTAAGTTATCAAGGAAGATAAAAAGAAGCAAAAAAGTTTTTCCTTAGATATAAGGGCTTCAAACACTAACCTAAAAGTTACCCTGTAAGGGCATGTCTAGATTTCATATGGTAAGCAAAACAAGACAATGATTTACTCAGCATTTATTATTGTATATTCATTTTTATTAATTATCATTTCAATGTTGAGTAAAATTCTATGAAGAGATACACATTTATTATTTTTCCTCATTTCACAGGAAGGGATAGTGAGGCTCAGAAAGTTTTATTGTCTTAGTTACTTTACTTTCAGCAAAGTCAGTGCTGAGACAAAATCCTCAAATCTCAGGGTTAAAGGATAGAATGTTTATTTTAGCTCTCAGATTATAGAAATTTTAGTTCATAATCTGCTCACTCCAAAGGCAGTTTGGCATGAGAGAGGGGCAGTCATTTATGGTAACAGAAGATATCCAAAGCAACATGATCCTTCATGTTGTATGCAGGCTTTCCACCCTAGGGCACTTACACCACTTACACTTTTAGTCTCAGTATTAGATCAAAAGGCCATCACAATCTCTAGATTCAGAGGTCTCTAAAAGGTCCAATCCTCCATGACTGCATGAGGCTTTGAGAGGACATCTATACATGAATAATAACATTAATTAACCACTTACCTATTGTTCCTGCAACATTGGGAGGTCAGTTGTTTAACTCACTCTGGGGAAAGGCACTAGAGCCATTCCGTTTACACATTATATTGTTCTTTCAGCTAAATACTCAGAGAACTTTCTCTTTTGGGATTATGGAAAGATCAAAGGAAGGTTATTTATTTTGTATCAGAAGTTTTGACAATTATCTCCAGTGTAGGGACAAACAAGTTAAGGAATCAAGCAGCCTAATCTTCATGTCTCTATTCACGGATGCCTCCCATCCCCTAGAGCAAGAGGAAAACTCACGGGATTTTTTGGTGGTGACATTGACTGGGAGACTAGAGGGCCCCGTCCCTGCAGTGTTGTACGCTCGCACAGCAGCGAAGTAGACTGTGTTAGCTTTCAGCCCCGTGATGTTGGCAGTTGTCACATTTCCACTGACCCTGATTTTACCAACTATGGATTCCTTGGAGTCATCTGTCCAGTATAACACCTGATTATTAAAAAAAATAAAAATAAATTAATTCTATATCACAGCTTAAAAGTAAACACTATCTAATATTTACAGGAAGGGAATAAAAATGCTATATGTAAATATATAATCTCAGTGAAAATTAGAGAGCCGAGGCTTTTTTTTAAGTTACCAAACTAAAGGGATTCTAGAGCTCTCTAAAGGCTATACGTTTTAACACAATGTATACATAAGTCAAAGAAAAATAGATTTCACATCATCAGTCAAAACCTTTAATAATTATGTTCTTCTATTGCCATTTACTTTACAGCTCTTTATCTTACAACTTAATTAGTAATTCAACTTATTCTAATTCTTTAGCATGTATTAACACTGTTCTAGACACATTAAAAAAGACAAAAGAAAGTAAAATTCACTTTTTCTCTGGAAAAAGCATTTTTCTCTAGCTTTGCTTTGTTTTGTATAGGGACTAAACTCAGGACCTGGCACTTGCCAGGCATGCTCTGTGCCACTGAGCTATCTCCCTGGCCCCTACTCTCTGTTTTTAAGCCCTTTACAATCTAGCTTTGAGGTAAGCATATAAATGTGAAGGTGTAGACTGTTCACAAAGAAATGATAGAGGGAAAATGCTGTAAAAATTTGAAAAAAAGCCATTGATTGGAGGAGTTAGGAAAAGGAGGTGAGAGATACCTTTTTAGAAATAATCAGCATTAGTTGAGTGATAATGTTTTTAGTGAAGCATAGGCTAGGCATAGAATGACAGATGCCTCTCATGTGACTTTAAAATTTTATTGTACTTATTACAAGATGCATGCAATGAAAATTTAAAGATGTTTAGAATACTGCTTTTATTCAAATTTCAAAAGGTAGTAAGCTATATAGATTCATTTTTATGAATCATTGAATTTTCAAATTGAAGAACAATGAGCAATTAATGACTTTTCTCTTGTACATTTTCATTCCTTAAGTTTGGAAAAACAAAACCTTCAAATTTGATTTGCTTCATTCTGAATAGACTAAACTGGGCAGATTAGTGAGAATCTAATGATATTTTTAAATCAATTAGCTCCATTTGCCTAGATGCATCTCTTCAAGTCATACTGTAATCCACAGAGCATATTTCCTAGTGAAATCCTTCTATTGTTTGAGATTATGGAGGATTATACTTTACCTCTCCCCAACAAATATGATGACTATAGCTTGAATAATTAAAAAGGAAAATTACTTGACAGTGAGATAAAAGGAAACCTATTATGGTAAGAACAGTTAAGATAATATCACAACCCTTTAACAAATTTTGCCTCACTATTGTTAATAATATGTGCAAGGCCTATTATTACACCACTCCTGTAATCCCAGCACTTGGAAGGCTGAGGTACGAGGATTGGTGCAAGTTCAAGACAAGCCTGGCTTACAAAAGTGAGCTCAAGGCCAGCCTGAACTGCATAGCAAGACCTTTTCTCAAAAATACAAACAACAACAACAACAACAACAACAAAAGAAAATAAATTTTTAAAAAATAGGTACAATGTGGAACAGAGCCTGAAAGGTTACTTGTCTTAACTGAAATTCTTTAACTTAAGAAATAGTGGTCATTTATTAGCCTGATAGTGAGCATCTGGAGGGATCATATTCTTCTCATTTCTCTCATTAGCTCTACACATTGCTATAGTTCAAGTCCGGGATGTTCTCCAAAACACACTGATGGCTTTGTCCCCAGCCCAAAGAACTGTTGGGAGGGGTGGATGAAGACACTGGGGCCTAGAGAAAGGAAGTTAAGTCAGGGAGGATGCCCCCTTTAGGGAGCTCCTGGAACTATGACACCTTGCTAGCTCTCTCCTCCTGCCTGCCATGAGATGAGTGACTGTCACTTCACATGACCCTACCATGATACACAGTATTGACTGCCACAGTCCTTGGGTAGTCACTCAATAGAGTGTCAATCAACAATTGACTGAAACCTTCTGAATTGTGATTCGACATAAATACTTTTGAGTATTTTCTGAAGTATTACAGCCACAAGAAGCTGCCTACACAGTCTCTATAACTATATTCTAAGAATTAGCTGAGTGGCATAGGACCACTCTACAGGTTATTCTATGGTGAGTTGACACATGCACAGGGAAAGTAAAGTTCACATAGATTACCTCATAGCCCAGCACTCTTCCAGTGTTTCTATTCCAAGCAATAGGATTCCAGGAAACTTCCATTTCAGAAGCAGAAAAACTCTGGACAGATGTTCCTCTTGGGGCCAACTGAGGTTCTACCACCCAGGAAAAGACATAACTATCTTTAACAAAGTAGTGCAAGGACAACAGCATGCAAACAGGCACAGTGTCTCAGGAAATCCATTTAAGAGCTGAAAAATTTACCGTCTTCTCCAGAGTAGACAATGGACACGGTACTCAGGGGACCTTCTCCTTCACTGTTATACACACCCACTTTGACTTCAAATGGAGAGAGAGGCATGATGCTTTCATTTCTGTAAACAAATCTTGATGATTCCACAAGTGCAACTCTTTCCTTGGTCCAAGTTGTAGAGCCAACAGGCCGGAACATAATGATATAGCCAAAGCCTTCTCCATTCTGTAGTTCTTCTGGAATTGACTTGGGAAGGACGCAATCAATCACTACTTGCAAAAATATTTTATTGAACTATTATACTTATTATTTGTCATTTCTTCTGCAGAGACAAAAATATGGATATTTATCCCATTTAATGAAGTACCAAGAAGTATGTGTGTTTGGAATGTTGATTAGAAAAATGATCCCAATAAAAGGTTCTCAGACACACAACTGAAGCTTTCAAATACAAATATAATATAGTTTTTACATATGCATGTCTCTTTCCTAGAAAATTCATAAATTATAATAATAAAACAGTTTAGAAGATTATGACACTTTATAAGATGAAGTACAATTTCTCATGAATTTTTTAAACAGCAAAAAATTAATTTAAAAACTATATTGTTCCTAAGGTTAGATAAGTTTTCTTTTCACATTTTCTTGTAAGGTGTGTGTGATATAATTACTCTACAATACTATACATCTTCACACATAGGATTTTTTTTTTTTACAAATAAAACATAAGCCTCTTGTCAATTTTAGAAGCATATATCTTCACTAGTAAGAATATCAGTGTGTAGTTTCCTGGTATAAAAATACATTGCAAATTCATATACAGATCAAACTCTATAATACTTTTAAAACTTGAAAATATTAAAGTTGTGAAAGAGAAACAGATACACATTTTCCCATAACACTGCAAGTAGAAAAATTATTAATCACAACCTAAAGAAAGGAAAATAAATGTGTTTTTGACTATGGATAAACATTCTACCTGAAGTGGGAAGGAAACACTATGTATTACAACAAATACTGTGAACTTCATATACTATTTTATGTGAAATTTTGTGTCACTTGTAATTCTTTCTGCTTTAATTCTAATTTGTACTCCCTTTAATGAAGAAAAAAAGTAAAAAAAAAAAAAAAAATTCACCTTGTTACCTTAAACTTGTACTCAAAATTTAAAAACCAATGGGATTTATTTGGCTTTTCCAAAGCCAAGGAGGAACTTCTATAGTGGATTCTAAGTGTTTTGATAGGCTAATAAAGATGCAAGGAGTGGGAGTCAACGCTGTCACTCTTTAGTATTTGCAGTGCTACTTCTGAGATTTTCTTTATGCCTCGGAGTCCACTTACTGTATCGCCTTATCCTGCCTTTTGGGCAACATTTGGTTACCCAGGTATAGGTCCTAGAACCAAAGGCACCGATCTGCCCAGCACCTAAGCAGTACTTGTTGCTGAGTCAGTCTTATATTCTATATTAAATAACAAATCAAGTCAGTTTCTTTTACTTACAGTGCTTGAATCTGAAACAGGAGCAGAAGGGGGGCACAACAGGTGAGCGGAGAGCCAGGAATAAGAAAATGTGCAGCAATAAAAATACTAGGGGAGTAGAAAATAGAAACAGCAGCTTTGATGGAGGAGAAACAATTTATTTAAGTGGCTAGGTACAAAATTAGAAGTCAAGAAAATCAGCTGCTGATTCAGAAGCAGGAGGGTCTGTTGACACTAGAGAGACATACAGGCATGGCTGACCATCCACCAGAGCTCCTGTGTACGCAACAGTGATGAATGATGCATAGGTGCTACACTTGACCTGCCTGCTCGGTTTCAGGGACTTGGCTGTGTCCTCATTGTTTTCCATGGAACTTGAAAATAAATCCCCATTAACCGACGCGACCTGAGCTGCTCTCTATTTCTTGCCATGTGGAACACGCTAACAAATGCACAAAGTAAGAAGAGGAGAAAAAAAACAATATTCTGAAATCTGGGAAAGACAATGGTTTCGTGTATGAGTGACGTTCTTCATCTTTATGGGAAAGCAAGTATTAAAAGAACCAATTTTGAATAATATTGGAGGACACTTAGCAGAGTTTAGGCAACTTGCTAGAATATTTGATTTGTTTCTGGTGCTGCTTTGATCTCAGATATAATTACCATGCTTAGTCAGTTCACCTGAGGTACATTTAGTATTTCACAGCGTGTGCCCTCAAGAGAGATTTAATTCCAGTTTATTCGGTTTATGGGGAAAACAAAGCAACTTATTTAGGTTCTATCTTTTATTCTTCCGATACAAATAGAACATTGAAGAAGAAACCTAAGTAGCTGCTTAAAGATGGACAGAAAATGTTTTCTTTCTTAAAACAGAGAAAGTGTTTCAGTGTGATGAAAAATTCAGGCATCCTAATGGCAGAGAAATCCACTAAAATTAATAAAAGATTAATAACCTAATTCTCAGCCACAGCGTTCACATGAACTAAATATTTATTATGACCAGACCTCAGCAAACTGTACTTTTATAGCCTATCTGGCACACAATCTTACATTGAAAGCAAAGAGTTTTGGAACACAGAGACACTTATTTCTTGGGGTTGGGAGAAACAAAGTTACACATATTTCTTCTTGAGTACATCCTGTATTGAGCTATGACTGTAAAGTGAAAACTATGAAAGAAATCATGTGGCCAGCAAGTATAAAGAGTTTCATCATTTGGTCTTTTACAAAGTGGGCCAACAATTGTATTTATCTCTTAATTTATAGCGTCATATATGACATACATATATGTATCTATAGCTGTATTTTATTATGTATTCCCGACAAAGCCCTCCAACTTGTGAGTAACTGGGAGTATAAGAGATATGCAGTATTGTATTTTTTGTGGGTTTTTTTTTTGTTTTAGTTTGTTTTATTTCTACTAACTTAAGTGTGAAATATCAAACTTTTGGAATGTAGCAACCATCAATTCCTTATAAAGATATGACATGCAAGGAATTTCTGGTCTCATGTATAGACTGTGTATAACTAATGATCCACTCACCTCTAGAAATTTCTGATTGAGGAGGAGAAATTAAAGCATGAATTCAGAAAAACTTGCCACACACTATCAAGAAAATCTTTTTATGAAAAAATGCTTCTGTGATGAAAATGCTCTGTCACATCTGAAAAGCACTGCAAACTAAATAACTCAGTTGCCATTAAATAGAAAGGAATCCTTTTGCTGTCTCTTGTGGGAGATACATTCAGCATATCAGGAATAATATGCCTTACTTCCTAAGGAAAACAAGAGCTATTGCTCAAGTTGAAGCATCAAATTGTAAGAGGACAATTAGAATTCTAATTCAGGAAATAGGAACCAAACAAAGGAAGACAGAAGACATGAAATTTAAGTTCTAACATAGGAAGTTGTGGGCCCTGTGTTGAAATGCTTTTCTGCCCTTCGTAAGCCTCTGATTTCTTTTCCCAATGTGTTGTTACCTACCTGGCAGCATTGTTTTGAAGACTAAGTAAAATACATGTTTAGTGTAGCTCTTACAATTATGGAAATTCTCCGCAGGTATGAATTCTCTCTTTCCTAAGCTTCTGGGAGTTCCAGGTCTCTTAGTATACAGCCTTTCTTTCATTCATGTTTGTTTGGGTGGGTGTGCCACATTCTAGGAAATATGTTAAGCCCTCACTGTTCACATGAATCAAGATGTCCAGAAGAAATGACTTTTAAGGGAGCTGTAACATTGCGTCTGTCATTTATATCCTTAAGAAAACCTATTTCCAGTTGTTTCCAGCTTCCCTCATATAAAGAGGATTAATGATCTGTCTTTCCATCTGTCTCTCTTTGTCTCCGTCTCCGTCTGTCTCTGCCTCTTCTATCTCTGCCTCTGTCCATCTCTGTCTCTGTCTGTGTCTATCTGTCTGTCTCTCTCCCTCCTTCTCAGATTTATGAGGAATAACATAAATCCAGTGAATAACTGTTACTTTTAGAATTTGTCAACCTTGGCATGATTATTGCCATTTCAGCCCAGATTATTATTAGAGGTGAAGCTGCTTTGCGCACTGTGGGATATTAGCACACTCCAAGCACTAAAAGTTCATACTTTCCCATCCCCACTTTCCTTAGTTATAGCATAGACATGGCCCCAGTCACAGTATAGTGTCTCTTCTACTTAGCAGATCTTTCTAAAATTAAGGAAAACTTCCATAATCATTCTGAATATAGAGATAATATTCAAAGGTACTTTGAAATAGATATTTTTGACAGGATAAAAATTATTATTAAATACTTAAAATTTTAGAAAAACTTTAGATATATACTATAGAGACATAAGAATGGCCAAAATTCACAAATCAGATAACACCAAAATCTTAAAAGGATGTGAAAAAACTGGAATTATGATTCATTTGTACTGAGAATGCAAAATAATACAGGCACTATGAAAAGAGTTTAGTTGTTTCTTTGAAATTGAAACATATTATTGTCGTATGATCCAGCAGTTATACTCAGTTATTTACCAAAGCAAGTAAAAGTCTTTGAGAATATAGCAACCTGTTCATAGATATTTGAGTCAGCTTTATGTAGAATTGCCCAAGTAGAGAAGGAGCCATGATGTTCCTCAAGAGGTGAACTGATAAGTAAATTATGCTATTTTCAAACAGAATGTTTTTCATAGTTAAAAAAAGAGGATATAGCAAGTCATAAAGAGGCATTAAGAAAATTAAATGTAAATGAATATTCTGTGAAAGAAGGTAATCGGAATTCTTCATTGTGAATGATTCCAACGGTGTTCTGTGTCTTTCTGGCAAAGGCAAAATTATGGAAAGAGTGGAAAAGATCAGCGTTTACAGGAGTCCATAAGAGAAGAATGATGATAAGCAGGATAAATAACCTATAGGGAGATTTAAAATATTCTTAATGATACTTCAATGGTAAACATGTGTCTAAATCCATAGGCATTTGTCTAGTATAATAGGATATATATCGCAAAGTACAAACCTGAATATAAACTGTGATGTTTGGGTAATAATAATGCATTAGCATAAGATCATCCATTGACAAAAATTACATTTATGGTTTTTGTCTAGTTGTCTCCCCAAAGCCTCATATAGTCGTGGGTCAGGGATTTCTAGAGTTTGAGATTAACTCATGATCCACTGGGATTGTGAGTGATCTCCTGCGATTATAGGTCTTAGTTTTGCCGTTTTTGCTGTTCTGCCATCATGAACTAGGGCTCTCTGCCATGTGCCATTCTACCTTAGAGCCAGCTGTGTAACTGTGAGCTAGATAAACCTTTCTTCCCTTCATTTTGCGTGTCAGATAGTTGTCCCAACAATGAGAGAAGAGTAACTGAGACAATTGCTTTTATGAGAGTATTGCTAATGGGTGGCAGCTTTGAGTATGTGGAGTCCAACAATCCATGAGATTTACACCTCTGTAAATTGTTCTATGCACCTAAAACTTCTACCACAAAATAACTTTAAAAACAAAACACAAATTACATGAAATAAACTAGTATGTACATGCACCAACACACTATCTATTGATATCTATGTCTACATCTTATCTATATCTATATCTTATCTATCTATCTATCTATCTATCTATCTGTCTGTCTGTCTGTCTGTCTGTCTGTCTGTCTGTCTGTCTGTCTGTCTGTCTATCTATCTATCTATCTATCCCAAAACTCGAGAGAAAATCTCAACACAGACTATCAGAATCTTGAAATTGAAGTGAGTCTTCAATAGTCAGCTGGATCTATAACAAGGAATCTTAACTATACTCTCTCATAACAGATCTTTCAGGGTCTACCCTTAGAAATTAGACAAACACCTCACTAATTTCCAAAATACCACCAGCTGGTTGTTTGCTATGCTGGAGGTACATTGAAGCCAATTTACGAGTGTGTCACCAAGAAGCTTCTTTTGCCCCCTTTCTTTCTTGCCAACATCAACCTTTCACAACTCTGGAGGACAAAGGGTTAACACAGTGAACTAGGAAGAAAACATGAAAGAAAGGCAACAATTGTGAAGATCTGATCATACAGTCCTCTTCATGCTATGAAGTTCTAGATTAAGGCAGGCTTGAGGTATCGGGAGTGAGAAGCTTTGAACTTCTTTAAAGAAAAAAAATTATCACAATAAACAAAACTAACATTAGAAATTAGTAAAAAAAAAAAAGAAAAAAAATACCCTCCACGTTAATATTACACATTAAAACCAGAGTCATGACTCCAGGCAACTTTGTTCTTCTTTCTCTCTCTCTCTCTCTCTCTCTCTCTCTCTCTCTCTCTCTCTCTCTCTCTCTCTCTTTCTCTCTCTTTCTTTCTTTCTTTTGGTGTTTTTGAGACAGAGTCTCACTGTGCAGTTCCAACTGGCTTTGAGCTCACTTTTGTAGCCCATGCTGGTCTTGAACTTGCACCGAGCCTCCTGTCTTGGACTCCTAAGTGCTGAGATTACAGGTGTGCATCACCACACCTGGCTGTTCTTATCCAGATACAGAGAACAACAAGTTGACAAGATGAAAAAAAACAATATGAAGACAAGGGTGGCTTTGCTTATATTTTAAGAGTCCACCTCATTCTCAGTGAAACAGTTCCATAGCTAATAAATAAAACAGGGCCAATTTATCTAGTCATAATGAGAATGCTACTGGTTCAAAATAGATATTGAAGTCATTTCTCTTATATTTTAGGGAAAATTGTGCTGAGTTAGTCATGCTTGCTTTGGTAGAAATGAGAATGTTCTAATAATACCCTGAATAATTCATCATTAGGACAATGTATTTTTATACCATGTACTTTTGTGAATTCTCAGTAGTGATCAAATAAATCACCTTTTTATTTTTCAGTATTCCTTTTGGTCAGCTAAATCTTTTTCCTTCAAAATAAATCATTTGGACAGAAAGTTACCTCCCACGTAATGACGAGCTCGTATCGACCTCCACCACCTCCACTGATATTTATCGGTGCCACGCCAGGAACTAAAAGCAACCAAGAGAGGTGTGGGATGGAAATTACTAAACAATGTCTTCATCAAGGATTTTGCTTCTGGCTTTCACCTTTCAAAATCTCACCCAGGCACACTGTGACAGACTTTTGCATTTTTAATGAACACAAATTATGTTTATACATATCCAAATTTCTAAGAGAGAGGACACAGTTGTGTTTGATACATGAGCACTCTGGCTCCAAAATTAATTAAAAATCAAGTAACATCATGTATTTGACATTATTATGCATCATCTGCTAATTGGCAAAATGATGTTCCATTCAGATGGCAACAGTGACACCGCTGATTTAGTGCCTAATTATACAGTTGTGCTGTAAACAAGTTACTGAAATAGTCCATTAATTATTATTTTATCAATAAACAAACTAAAATATTTTTATTAACTATCAAGTTATTTAACTTTTAAAAGTTAATTCTTCAAAATTAATTTTCGATTGTAAAATCCTGTTTGAATGTCAAATCTCACAGGTGAGAATGAAACCTTTTAACCTTACACTTGAGAAAAATCAGTTTTCTTATGCAAAGAATGAAATTATGACAAGTTTCTTCTATTTGTCTCTTGGATCTAAGGCTCTGTCACACAGTATTTAGAAACCCATATTAATAAGTTGTAAAGGGCTCAAGTCAACAGCTTCTGATAATGCCAGGTGAGCTGATAACCCATCACTGTTATGGACTATTGGACTATATGTACATCTAATTGCTCTTTGTGCAATGAAAAGAAAGATCTGTACTAACATTGTTTAGATAAGAAATCATGTCGGCATCTTGTTTTCCGAACAACTCCAACGAAGACAGCAATATTCAATGTGTTTATCTTTTCTTTTTACAATGTGTTAATTATTATAAAAATTAAAAATTAAAAAATTAATAATTATATGAATTAAGAAGGAAATATCCCTTCAACTATACCTTCCAAGTGGCTAATGTAAAACATAATAGTTCAAGGTGAAGTATAAAATTGATGACAGTTGCTAATGTGTATGGATAATGTGATACATATGGAAAATGAGATTTTGCTACATACATGTGGAACTGTTGAAAATGATTTATTTCACTCAGCAGCCAAAAATATAGTATTCTGGGCCCGACGGGATGGCTCAGTGGTTTAAAGCGCCCACTTGGGGAAGCTTGGGCGGCTTCTAGGACCGCAGTTCGATCCCCGGCACCACATGCTGTGCCAGCCCTGCCCTCAGGGCGGGCTGAGCCGGCCATAAAAATGAGTCAATAAACCAAGGTTCTGAAACAAGAATAAAAATAATAAATAAAATAAAAAATTCTTAAAAAAAAATATATATATGTATATATATATATATATATATATATATATATATATAGTATTCTAAAAACAGTTAAAACTGAGTAAACTTGCTGAATATGCAGTGAAGCTTGAATTACATGTAATTATTTATACCATGATTGATCAGTATCTAGGGCTGAGCATTGAATTATGGGGATATGACTGGAGCCTGGGATACAGAGATCAAAGTACATAAGACATAATTCCTCATTCCATTTTTTCCATCACGGATATGAAAGAAATCAACTATATTTATTTAGTTTATTGTGATTTATAGAGAAGTCTAAGTAAAGGAATTGTTTCATGATTTTTTCAAAGTGACATCTTACATATATCTTCATATTCTAATTTGCACTTAATTTCTGCTTTGCAACTTTTACTTTATTTTATATTAATTTATTTTGTATTTTAGGGTAGGGTCTACAGGGTGTTCAGGGTCTCACTACTAGATTGGACTCATAGTGATCCACCTGTCTACCTCCTCCCAAGAGCCATTTCAGTGCTCCCTGGGGGCAGGACTGGGATGGCAGCCCTAGAGAATGAACACCCAGGCCCTAAACCTGCTTGCAAGTACTTTAACCTGCTGAGCTATTTGGCTAGCCTTTCTGGTTATAACTTTTAAATTTAGTTTATATGAACATTTTAGATATACGTAATGACCACTGGCATCATAAGATATTTGTACCTGTACATGATATATTTTGATTGCTTTTCTTGTTATTCACTTCCCTTCCTCCAACCTGTCATCTCTTTATTCACAAAAGCTTTGCTTCTATTTGTAGTAATTTTCTCATTTTTCTTTTTCCTTTCTTTCCTTTTCCTCTTCCCTCTCCTTAGTTACTAATTTGAACATATTATTCCTATTTCACAATATCGCCAACACATTTAGGTCCTTATTTATATTCTCTGTTTTTCAAACATAAACAATGAAATATTCACATAGATATGGCTAATTTATTTCACTTAAGGAGTTGGTATCAAGGTGCATCCATTTACCTAGAAAGATGTCAAATTTATCCTTCTTTGTGACTAAATAGAACTCTATCATTTAAAATATCCCATCTTCTTTATGCATTGATCATTTGATGGATATTTAGGCTATTTATAAGTTTTAGCTACTATGACTGTGCTTTGCCATAATGCATATGTCTCTGTGGAATGATGCTTTGAATTGCTTTGGAAATATACCAAGGTTGAATAGGATGGCAAAATGGAACTTGTACTGTTACATTTTTTTTTGCATAATCTCCATATTGAGTTCCACAGTGACTGTACCAGTCTACACACTCAAAAGCAGTGGAGAAGGGTTCCTTTGCCAACATATGATATTGGTTGATCTTTTGTAACAGCCTTTCTTTCTAGGGTTAGATGGAATCTCAGCATTGTTGTAATTTGCATCTCTCTAATGACCAGTGATCATGAACATTTTTTCATATATATATATATATATTTGCCTTTGGAATTCTTCTATTGAGAAGTGTCTATTCAATTCACGTGCCCATCTTTGCACTTGTATTTGGTGTTTAAATTCGAGAGATTCAATTTTTTGTTTCTTTATATATGTTAGATAGTAGTCCTTTGTCTGAAGAGCAACTGGAAAATAATTTTATCCACATTCTGTGTTTCCTTTCTACTTGATGGTTATTTCTCTTACTGTTAGATAGTAGTCCTTTGTCTGAAGAGCAACTGGAAAATAATTTTATCCACATTCTGTGTTTCCTTTCTACTTGATGGTTATTTCTCTTACTGTTCAAACACATTTTAATAAAATGAGATCCCAGTTGTTGATTCTTTGTGATAGTTCCTATGTAACTTATGTTTTCTTCATAAAGATTTTACCTATACCAATATCTTCAACAGTTCGACCTATTCTGACTTTCAACAGACTTAGTGTTCTTATTTTGATACTTAGTATGTGTATTGCCTCTCTGAATACATGTTTTAATACGTAGATCTAGGAAGCATTTTGATTTTAGTTTAGTGTACTCTATTGGTGGTTTCATTTCCTGTGGAACAACTTTTTAAATGGGTGAGGTCCCAGTTGTTCGTTCTTTGAAGTATTTCGCTTGCCATCATGGTTTTCTTTTGAGCAAGATCTTGACCTAGCCGGGCGTGGTGGCGCACACCTATAATCACAGCATTTTAGAGGCTGAGGCAGGAGGATCAGTGTGAGTTTGAGACTAGGCTGCGCTACAAAAGTGAGCTCAAGGCCAGCCTGAACTGCATAGCGAGACCCTGTCTCAAAAAGACAAAAAAAAAAAAAAAAAAAAAAAAAAAAAAAAAAAAAAAAAAAAAAAAAAATCTTGACCTATACCTCTCCCAGAAAACATAGTTTTTCTGTCTTGATATTTAGATCTTATATCCATTTTGATTTTAGTTTAGTGCATGGTGAGGTCTAGTTTTAGTCCTGGACACTTGCAAAGCCATGTTTTCCAGAAACATTTATTAAAAAGGCTTTCTTTCTTCCAGTGAAAGTGTTTGGCCCTTTGGTATGGAGTATGATGCCTGAGTATGTTTGGATCTGTTTCTTCAATATCCAATTTGTTAAATTGACTTAGGGGTATGTGTGGGGGTGGGGTGGGGGGTGAGTGGTGTGTGTGTGTGTTGGGGGGTGTTTGTCAGTGTTTTAACATAGTTGCCTTGTAGTGTAATGTCAAGTCAAGGATTAGGTCTAGACACAGTCACATATGCCCAAAATATCAACACTCAGGAAGTGAATGCAGGAATAGTGCTGTGAATTAGAGGCAGGCATGGGCTGCAGGGTAAGTCCATTCCAGCCTGAACTTCATAGTGAGACCTTCACTAAATAATAATAATAGTAATAATAATAATGACAACAATGATTAACCAAACAAAATATTTCAAGAGATCATAATGGCCCCTGCCTTGGCTTTGTTGTTCAGAATTGTTTTTGCTATCCTAGGCCTCTTCTGGTTCTGATGGAATGTTAGGAATTATTTCTTTAATTGTGTGAAGTATGTGAATGATATTTTTATTCAGATTATATTAAATATGTAAATCAAATTAAAGTTATGGTCGTTTTCATTATTTTGACTCACCTTAACCAAAAGCAAGGATTAAGTTTGTTTTCTGATATCTTCTAGGATTTCCTTTTTTATACTACCATATTTTTCAAAGTAAAGGTCTTTTGCTAGCTTTGTTAGATTGATTCCTGAGTTTTACATTTTTTGATGCTATTGTGAAGGGTGCCACATCCTTAATTTCTTTCTCAAAGAATTTGCATTGTGTACAGAAATGCTACTGATTTTTGAGGATTATTTTTTACCTGAAATTAAACTCATGACCTCACCCTTGCCAGTCAAACACTGCCAGTGCCCTATATAGCTGGCCCAATTTTGGAGTGCTAATTTCACATGAAGATGCTAGACAGTGTTTAGTTATAAAATCAAGAAGTCTTCTGGCAAAATTTTGAGATCTTAGGCCTGGGAAGGTAGCTCAGTAGAATAAATGCTTATCTGACAAGTGCAGGGTCCTGAGCTTAATCCCTGGTACCACCAAAAAAAAAAAAATTGAGGGGTCTTCTATGTAGAGTATAACGTCATCCAATAATAACGATAATTTAACTTCTTCCCTATATTAATGGATTGAACAAAAGCAGTCCTTCAAAGGAAATTTGTAGTGGTGAATTTCAACATCGGGAAAAGAGCGCAGTCAAATAATAATCTAGTGCTGAACCTCATAATTGAAGCACGAAGCTTGTACAAGAGGAGAAATTACATAGATTAGAGCAGAAATTGATGTACTTGAGATTATGAAAAAAACACAAAAATTAATGAATCAA
Organism: Myocastor coypus; assembly: GCA_004027025.1. Lineage (NCBI taxonomy): Eukaryota > Metazoa > Chordata > Mammalia > Rodentia > Myocastoridae > Myocastor > Myocastor coypus. Next base: position 33,869 of record PVJA010016489.1, read on the forward strand.
AGAGTTGGTTCTTTTAAAATTTAAATAAATTGAACATATCCTTAGCCAATCTTATAGGAAAGAAAGGAAAGAAATGGCTCAAATCTATGCAGTTAAAAATGAAAAGCATGAAACCCTCACAGACTGCAGAAATTCAGATCACTAATGTCTATTTTGAAAACTTGTATTCAAATAAGATGAAAAACATAGAGAAAATGGATAGAATTTTAGATAAATATGAATCACCAAGACTAAATCAAGAAGATATGCAAACTCTAAATAACAAAACATTGGCTAATGCAATTGAACAAATAATTAAAAATCAAATAAAGCTCAGGTACTGGCTGATTTACTGCTGAATTCTATAAGAAAGTTAGAGATCTAATACCACTACTCCTCAAGCACATTAAGTAAACTGAAAGGGAAACAATACTCCAAAGTCATTCCTACAAGGAAGCATCATGCTGACACCAAAAACAGAGAAGGACTGAAGCAGGAAAGAGAACTATAGGTCAGTCTCACTAATGAATATAGGCAGAAAAACGCTCAGTAAAATACTGGCCAACAGAATGCAGGTAATCATCAAGAAGATTATACACTATGAACAAGTGAGACTCACTCCAAGGAGGCAGGGATGGTTCAGTATATACAAAGCAATAAATATAAACCACTATATCAGTAGAACCAAGGAAAAATTATGGTCATCTCAATAGATGCAGAAAAGGCATTTGACAAAGTTCAACACCCATTCATGACATAAAAAGCTCACAGCAAATCAAAATAGATGGTTTATATATCAATCTGATTAAAGTCATCTATACCCTTAAAAGAAATCAACATTTTACAAAGAAAATCTAAAAGCTTTCACTCGAAAATAAAATCAGGAATAAGGCCAGAATGTGCACTATCACCATTCCTATTAAGTGTAGTTCTGGAAATATTAACCTGAATATTAACCTGAGAAGAGAAAGAAACAGAAGGAATAAAGACAATTATTTTAAAAGATTATTTGACACTAAACCATATCTTTTAAATCTTTTGCTTTTTGTTAAAAGTATCTGGTATCAAAAAAAAAAAAAGTATCTGGTATCAGGGTAGAGTCTACATAGTTTCTGGGTTTATAGTACCTGACAGTTTACACTGACACCATTCCAGGACCTTTGTAAAATTTAGCATTATAAGGAAATTACATTAAATAATACTTTAATTCATTAGCTCTCAGAGTTCTAATATCATGAGAAAAAAACTTTCTCTATTGCATTTTTAAATAACTTTACTTGAAATGAAGTATGACGTTTACAATTGAGTGTCTGGTGGTGATGATGACATTGCTGGTAGACAAAGATTTCAGCATGGTATCAGAGATCTCAGCCAATCAGGAAGAACACCACCAGGTGTCACTGCCTTGGAGAGTTTGAATAGCTAGCAGAAGGCATAAGGACTATATTGCATGATTTGAGTAAATGATACCAGAACTCCTAAAATATAAATCAGCTGTTTTTGAACAACTGAAAAAAAAGCTAATATCTCAAGTCATAAGGCACACTTAGAGATTGTGATCCACCAGGTTTAAAGCAGGGATTTACAAACATTTCTATTTATGCACTTTCTTTTGCTAATCTATTGCACATCTAAATTAGAACGCATTAGTATTTGAAGAATGATGCATGTAGAAGTCTACAGTTGCTGGCTCAGTCTTACTTCTGTCAGAAGCAGACAGCTAATTCCTGGTCTCCATTGTCCTCCTTTGTAAAATGAAGAAACTTCTCAGCTGTAATCCTCTAACATAACACAAAATGATGGTATTGTCATTGAGTCTATTTTTTCTAGCCAGAACCTAAGAAAAGAAGAATAACCTTACCTTCAGCATAAAAATAAAATTATCAACATCTGACAATTGTACAGATTTTATTGAAGCAGCTCACACTTCTTAAACTAAGCCAACAACTATGAGGCAGTCCTCCATTTGAGTTGAATATGAATTTGGTGCATGCCCACAGTAAGGAAATTCCATGTCACCCCCAGGGAAAGTTGAAAAGAAATGAAGAGGATCCATTGAAAAGGACTTAGGAAGATATAATTTCAAGCTTGTATTCTGTTGTTCAGTGAACTCAGTAATGTGTAATTAACACTTCTGTTAACTGAGTTCAAGACTGATTTCATTTGCAAGGGGAAAAATTTGTACTATTGTTTGATGAAGCCATGACTATGTCAGACTTCAACAACATGAAAAAATGTATGGCTGATGGCACCAGAGACTCAATTAATTCTTGGTTGTAGCATCTTAATGCAATAAGCAACAAGTCCTTTATACCTTTCTTCAGACTCTTGGTTGGATTTTAGCTAGAAAATAGCTAAGACAAGTCAGTTTCTGACATGGTTATATTTTGAAATGCCTACTTAAAGTTTGCAATCTCTTATACAACTCACCATGGCAGGGAAGTATAATTTCTTTTTGTGTATAAAAGCAAGAAAATGGAAGCCTTATTTATTGTTTTAAAATTCTAGCCTCAAAATAATGAACAATTCATAAAATACGTTTTTTTCTGAAGAATTATATCACAAAGAATCTACATTTTTAGGAAATATTTTTGACTTTTTACCTGATGCTTTCGTTCTAAAAAGTTCCGATGGTTTACTTGGTTCTCCAATGCCAATGCTGTTACCAGCAACAACCCGAAATTCATACTCTACCCAAGAACTCAGACCAATAACCGTGGCATTGTATGTCTGACCATTGACAATTTCTGGGACTGAAAAAGAAAAGGACACTTATGGCAATATGTTGGTATTCTTAGTAAAAAAAAAAATAAAGCACAGATAATTATATGCTATAAATTAAAAAAAAATCATATTACTGAAGTTGAAAAGCACATTACTAGAAAATTTTCCAAAGACATGTGTGTCACCTGTTGCAACAGCTTGCCAACCCACAGAAAACGGTGTTCGAGTTTGTACAGTAAATATCTGAATGGGGCTGTTATTGTCTGGGCCCGGTTTCCAGCTTATCTGAGAGGTAGTGCTGGAAATGTGTTCCACTTTCACATCCTCCGGGGGACCTGGAGGACCTTAAAAGAATATTGTATGATGATTGCATTGGAGATTGTAAATTAAGTTGTTTCAGACAAAACCGGTTCATTTTCACCTCTCATTCTCAAAAATAACATACTGCTCATAATACATTTGTAGCATATGATTAAAGATTAAATCCTATTAATTCAGCTTACATAGTAACACACTAATTTAGAAGTACTTCTTCTGGACATTATAAGATGGCATTCTTCAAGTGACTGAATGCCATGTGACAGGGAAAACATCTCAAGACTCTCACTCTTCAACTCCTTTCTCAAAATCTAACACAAGCACACACAACTTGTGTAGATGACTACAGAAGCATGTGGATTTCATCGTGTTGTTACAAGAATAGTTTATTATGAATGGGAAGAAGGTCTATGTTTTAGGGTTTGACACAGTTTTTTAAGCCTAATCAAGCATTGTATGTAGATAAGAACTCTTCAGTTCATGTTCATATGTACAGTAGACATACCAAGGAGTCTGGCAATTTATAAAATAAGGTATTTATCTGATTTTATCTCATTCCACATCATGATTTGATTTTTCAGAGATCAGTTCTATATCCATGCTGTGTATTGTGAATAAACAATGTGATCGCTTTTTCATCATTTATGCTTACCTCTAACAATGATATCAGCAACAGCAGATAAACGCTCTAGGGTTGTTTGTACTGTGCATAGATATTTTCCTGAGTGATTTAACTGAATATTCCTTATCATCAAATCCCCCACAGATTCCTATAGATAGAAAAAAGGAAAGAGATAAAATATAACCATTCATAACAGGCCCCAATTTTTAAAACAGCTAGATAAATATGAAACATAATATAGACATAAAAACAGATGACATTGGGATTATTAACATTTCTCATGGTTGGTAGCTTTTGTTATCTACTTTATTAAACTTATATATGGAAAAAACCTGCACAATATACACAAACAGATGCACTTTCATAAGCAGACGGTGATTACCCACACAAATACAGAGAAGGAAAATAATTATGGAACTTGGTGTTTTGAGTAATAGACTTGATTCCTTTTATTGAACACTTAAAATGTTCAGCTACTTACTCCTCCAATCCTTTCAAAATGAGCCACTCGCTTTTGTAAATCTATGATAACTCCGTTGAAAGACCATACAAATAGGACTTCCACGGAAGGGTCGTGAGACACTTGGCAGGGTAGCACAATGCTCTCCCCAACTGTCACATCCATCTCAGAGGGTGGCACGGTAATGACAGTCCGCTCTGTTAAGAAGAAAACATATTTTAAAAATGTATAATGATGTTATAGTAAAGATATAAAATATATCTCTTATCTCTCAATATTAAGTACTTGGAAGCAACTGGAAGTTCAACTACATTTTGAGTAGTGAAAATGTGTGTCCTTTTCTCAAATTTCCTGTCTATATTATCATATAGCTTATTACTTCCAATAAATTAAATATATAGTTTTATCTTTTATTTTTCAGATTATAAATGAACTTTTTTATTTTCTCACAAAACACATTTCCAATGAGCATATATAATTGCAGATTTACTGTAAAATAAGAGAAGAGAAAAAATACTGATCAGTTCGATGAAGAAGTTAAAGAAGAGTGAAGAAAAGTACAACGTGACCAAGAAGTTAGAGCAAAACAACTTGAAATTTCTCTTGGAACACAAGACATGGGATTGAAAAATGGTAAGAAATTAAATCAAATTATACAATCTTTAATAAGAGTTTCATATTTTAACAATATCATAGTATTTAATGTTTTCACATAGGCATGCAATGTTTATGAACTTTGGGAATATGATCCAAGACTTCTGTTGCATGGCAGTTCATTATTACAGAAACATAGGTAGAGAGCCATGCACACCTACAACATTTACTGCTTCGCTAGACAATAACGTATTAACGGCCATAGCTGAGAGTACAGTCTACTATCGAACAAAACATTGTTAGTGGCATGAGACTATATTACTTAGGTTGAAAAGAAAGTGTTGTCTCATCTTAAAAAATCTTATGACATCTATAACTAAACATTTATTATATATCTCAATATCTGAAAGCCCAGTATGTTTTCTGAATAAAGGAATGAAAGTTGAGTTGCATCATGAATATAAATATCAATTTGGGTTTTTATGTTAAAGCTATCTCTGAGAATAGTTTTTATTTTACAATACTATCTCTGCCTCTACTTGACAAATAGTTTGAGTCTTTAACAAGAGCTGGCTGTCATTTTTACAGTTTAAAACTTGCAGCCTGTTTGTGACACTCACTGTAATCCCAGCACTGAGAGGCTGACACAGATGGGTCACTGTGATTTTGAGGCCAGCCTGCACGACACTGAAAGTCCTTGTCTCCAAACAAAAGTACTTAATTATACTATCTCTGGTAGATTATTTGAAACATTGGCATAATAAGGTTTCTGCTTTGAAGATATTTTAAGAAATATAAAAGTAAACACAATCTAATAGAGGAGAATATTGCCTCAAATGTTCATACTTTTCTCATCATGAAAAAGAAATGGAGGTCTGTTCTCATTGTTTTATTATACCTTGGATTCACCAATCATGCATTTGACCGACTGAAATGTTCTGTATGAAGTACCACACCACACACCTGTCACTGGCTCATCACAGTGCATGCTGAAGCAGCCCAGCAATTACTGGAGATCAGTTGATTTAAGAACCATTATGGCTTTAGCCTGGTCAGGTCACTTTCATAATGCTTACCCCAGAAAGCACTTGCGCATGGGCCTTGCCCACTGAGTAAAGCTGAGACAACGTAGCTGCAGGATATTCCCAATGAGGTACCAATGCTGCTGGAACTAAGGAAACTTAGAGAGAGTGGGGTGTGTTAGGGACCCCCCTGCCCTGCTTTTATTGCCACCTTCACTGTGAGTGGTGACCATTTCAGCTTATAATATATAGTTTTATTGATAGGTTTGATATAAACGGTTCAAAGAAAGCTATAGAATCTCTAAAGACAGCATTCTATATGTACAGAATGCACCAGTCTCTATTTTGTATTCTAAAATTCTGATCCTATCAGTATAAATGACACATTGGTCATAACTCTGAATAGTCTATGTTGGCTTAACACATGATGAGACAAGCTATGTCCCTATGATTATAACCACCACACGTTGTATGCAGTACTGATCACAAAATTTTACATTTCTATTTCTGACATACATTTGATAATAATTTCCTATCTTAGCTAAAAACTCAATATAAACTGGAAAACATGAGTTTTCCTTTGTAAAGCTGGATTTCACTATGTTAGATTATGCACTTATCATAAAAAAACAATCCTAGGGCCTGACAGATAGCTCAGTGAATGATAATGCCTGCTTAGGCAGAGCACAATAGCCAGGGTTCGATCCCCAGCGTGCTGTACTGGTCCTGCCTCCAGGCTGCTCTAAGACAGTGGTTGAGACTGGGCGTGGTGCTGTGTACCAATACTCCCAGCATTTAGGAAGATGAACATAGGAGAATCACTGAGTCTGATCTATGTATTAAGATCCTATAGACCCTATCCTAAGTACAGAAAAAAGAAACAAAGAAATCATTCCTACTACAGATATCAATCTCAGTGTCAACCCTTGTTGTACAAGTAAAGAATTTAACTGGACAAATTTTTGAAAGATAACTACAATAGTACCTCAGTTCTGTAGTACCCAAAACTCTTTAATTTTTCTGACTATAAAAACACAATGATAATCAGCCTTCAAATAATAGATGTTATCTCAGTTTTATAACTTTGACAAATGTTCAGAAAGGCAAATTGGTATCCACAAAGGGATTCTGAACCCACATCTTGATTTACATATGTTCTCTCTTAGAAAAAAAAAAGTATTTTAAGAGATTCATATGAAAGAGAAAAGATTTAAGACTAAGACGAATTATTTTATAAAAAGCATTCCACATTAAAAGTTTCAAAATAGGGGCCAGAGATATGGTTCAGTGGTCTAAATCACTTGCTTAGGAAAGCTTAGGCAACCGCAGGGACTGCAGTTCCATTCCTGGCACCACATGCTGCGCCAGCCCCACCCACAGGGCAGGCTGAGCCAGTTATAATAAAAAAAATGTAAAAACTAAAAATAAAAAAATGAATAAATAAAAAGTTTCAAAATAGCGAAATGACGTGGGAACATGGTTTTCCCCATGGAGCATTCATAAGATAAACTTTTATCCTTAAGAAACAGAGCAAAAGCTTTAACCTTCTCTTTTATCCTCCATTCTGGTCCAGACACAAAGCACAGTTAAGATTCCACTTATGTCACGTGGATTAGTGTGTTATATAGCGGATCCTCCCGCTGAACCTCACATTACAGTTGGATGCCAATTGTGAGCTAAGAGGTGGGGACAGGTGAAATCTTTATAAAACGTGTAGATCATGAGGGCTTTGGGTAAACTGCAGAGTGGGCAGGATATAAATGCTAGTTTAGCCCCATTGCCTCTATTTGCTGCACTTGCAGTGCGATGCCCTGTGCTGCCCCTGGGCGCTGTACACTGTTGTGGTCGGCCCTAAAGCTCTCACAGATGTTCCTCCCTTAATCTTTGAATTCTGGCCTTCCAGAATTAAGCAATAAAAGGAGTGATGCAAATGTTTGGAAAATGTTAAAATTAAAATAAATTACTTTTAAAATATATTGCCATGAACTCAGTATAAGATACTTCAGATTTCAAAGAAAGCATTAAGTTATTTATCCTATGATCTGAAATAGTTTTGAAAGTTTTTGCTTTCCAAATAAGTCTTCCATTACATTTTAACAACAGAATTCTAAATTGTTCATCAAATATTTAACATTTTACTACTTTTTTAGTGAACACTTAAATGTAGAAAATAGTAAGAGGTAATAGTTTTGGGTTTTTTTTTTTTTAACTTTCTTTCTTGCTTTCTTACTTTCTTGCTTTCTTGCCTTCTGGCTTTCTTGATTTCATTATTTTCTTATATTTTGGCTGGCTCAGCCTGCCCTTGGTGTGGGGCTGGCGCACCATGTGGTGCAGGTATCAAACCGTGGTCCCTGTGATTTCCTAAGCAGGTTCTTTAGACCACTGAGCTATCTCACCAGCCCCAGTTTTGGCTTTTAATGAAAAGATTAGTGAAAGATCCTTGGAAAAATGAAAGCATTCAGGCTGTGGATATAGCTCAGCGATATATGCACTTGCCTTGCGAGCAAAATGCCCCAAGTTGAATCCCTGGTACAATAAATAAATAAATAAATAAATAAATAAATAAATAGCCTTATACGTATAAAGAGGATAACCCACTCTTTAGATATATCTCCATTACTTCATTATTAAGTAATCCTTTCTTTTACGCTATACATGTATTTTTTTCTTCTAACCATTTCTAGGATGAAATTCACACATGGATTTTATGTACCATTACTGTTCTTCATTCCACCTATTCTTCATATCTCTCTACCCAAATCAGAAGAAATTACAATGATGGGCAAAATTTTCATGAAAAGCATTTTTCTCTTATTGTTTCCTTGAAAAATTTTATGAATGTCTCTTTATAATAATATGAGCATGAGTTTAATAACTGGATTTGTTGATAGAGTCAAAGTATCTTGATGAAAAGTTTTAATAATGAAACTGAAGTAATTTTCAAACATTAATATTGATATCCACTCCTTCTAATTATGATAACAGACAGTAGCAATTTTAGACAAACTATTCATGGTATATGCAGCTAATTGTTAGTGTAATGACAAACTTCATGAATATGAAACATTCGTATTATAATTTGTAGTCATCATATGTTCAGTATTTTATTTAAAACTAGTATCAATAGTTTGCATTGATATATCTTTTCATATATCCAGTGTTCTCTTGAAATTAACAATATAGTGGTGCGGGAGATACAAAAACACAACACCAAATACATATGATGCAATTTCTCACTTCATAGAGTTAAGTCTATAGGAATGTTTGTGTTATTCAGACCATATTAATCAGTACACAGGCATACCTGGTAAGTTGGCTATGGGTGATTTTGTTGGAAGGAAGTGAATGTATTAAACTGATTCCCTGGTGATTCAGCAGGGATCCGTTTGTTGAGAAAGTACCATTTTCACTAAGAAGCAAATAGGAATTAACTATCCAAAAGATATACTAATGACTAGCTATATTTTCTATACCGATTTTTATAAAGACTGTACAAGAAGAAGAAACACAATGGAAAAAATAATACAGCAATTTTGCTGGAAACTCTAGGCCAGGGCAGAAGCAATATAGAACACTGGAACACAAATCAAGAAGAGAACAAACCAAAAAACCAACAAAAATTTAAAACACGGTAGTAGGAGAATAACTATGGTCAATACATTGTGTGTTATTATTTCAAAAGTAGTTTCACAGAGTATAAGACATAGGCATGAAAAGCTGGTGAAGTAATATTAGCACCAACTTTGTTTTCTTTTTTTTTTTTTTTT
>PVJA010016490.1:0-43303 GCA_004027025.1 Myocastor coypus
ACTGAAAATATTGAGATGTTTTCATTCTTAGGACAAGGACACTAAATGGTAGGTCCAGTGCCTTAATTCCTTACAGAAAATTCCTTGCAGGCAAACATAGGCATAGTTGGCAAATAACACTACTGGCCATTTGTTGTTCAGAGCACTTTGCTAGCTCTCACATACACGTGTGTACACACACTTGTGCTAGGCACTATGCCCAAGACCTTATGCATGCTAAACAGTTTTACATCTGACATGCTCTCTTAATCCTCTGTACGACCCTTCAAATTTCTTAGTAAACCTTTACAATGCTGGTTATCACTTCCATGTCCTCATCAGTTTCCACGATGAGGAAACTAAGACTAGAAGAAATCATCCTGCTCCTCTCTCAGTGAGCCAGAAGATTCCCTGTAACTCGTTTATGCTGTCACTTCCATGCAAGCTGCCTACATGCTACATGTGTCTGCTTTGATGACTAATAAGCATTTCAAACGAGATGAGAGGCAGATCATTGGCTTTACCCTCAGTACTGACCTGATCTTTCCATAATCTTTCCCATTAGTAACTGTGGTGGCTTATATCTAGGTCCCCCCAAAGCCTCCTTCAGTCATAGTGAAGCTTTTCACAGGTGGCTGGATCTAGCTTATGGGTTGCTGAGATCAGGATGTGATGCTGGGATTGACGCAACGTGCAATGCTGGGCTGAGGGTTGCCTTGTATTGGCTACCTGCCCCGACAGAGGTGTTACGCTTGTGTCCGGATGTCCCCCAAAAGTCTCATGCTGTTCTGGGTTGGCCTTTTTCAGGGGTAAATAGCCCTAGAATGTGTGATGTTAAGATTGATTCACGGTGCAATGCTAGAATAGAGGGCACTAGGATTAAGGGGGTGAGTGCCACCTGGCTAATTAGCCTGGATAAAACACAAAGGATAAAAGAGCTATGGTCCTCGCTTGCTTGCTTTGCTGCCTTCTGCCCACCAGGAGCTGCTCATCCTCTGCTACACCACCCTCCTTGGAGCCAGTCAACTCTGAGCTGAACCCTTCTCTTTGGAGGTTGAGTATTTTTTCTCAGCAATGAGAAAAGTAACTAAGACAGGTGGTTTGCCTGGATGGGAATACAAGAGACAGAGAGTTGTCGTTTGCTGCTTGTACCTTGTTGCCTTCTGCCTTGTACCTGCCGTGCATGGTTTCCCTCTGTGTCCCTCCTCTGCCATGCATTCCATTTGGAGCCGGCCACCTATGACTACAACCTCTACAGACTGAGCCAAGTAAACCTTTATTCCTCCAACTTTGGGTATTGGGTATTTTGTCTCAGCAATGACAAAAATAACTAAGACAGTAAGTGACAACTCCATCATGCTAGGTGCTTAAACCCCAAAGCCTTAGAGTCATTTTCTTATCCCTCAAGTCCTACTCATCTTTAACAAATCCTGTAACTCTACCTTGCATCCAGAGTCTGGGCCACCTCCTACATATCTAAACTACTTAGCTAGCAAAAACTAAAAATGACTCTCACTTATGTTATTAAATGTCCTCCTACAAGATTCAGTCTATCCTTATGCCTTTTGTACAAACCTACCAAGATGATCTCCCTAAAATGAAGATATGGTCACATCATCTCTGTGCTCAAAACCTGCTAGTGGATTCCTGTGTGACCCAGAATAAAAGCCAAACATTTACAGTGGCTTTGAGGCCCTACACAACCATTCCAGCTCTCAGGATGACTTACCATAGTTTGTAGTCTTCTTCATATTCCTCACTCCGCTCTAGTCACAGTGATGTCCTCACTGTCCCCTTTGGGAAGACTGTCCCAAGTGCAGAGTCCACTGTGGCTCCCCTCCTCTAGCCTTCTCTGTAGAGCATCCTTCACCATCCTTTCTGCAACCTCAACCCCTTAGTCAGTTCATGCTTCTACCACCGCTTCATTTGTTTCTTTTGGACTTAACAATATAGTCTACATTACCCTTGTTCTGGCTTTTTTCCCCTCACAAGAATGTAATCTCCACAGGGTCAGGTGTTTGGTCTATTTTATTTTCTGCTGTATTTCCAGCCTAATACATGGAAGACACGCCATAAATATTTGTTGAGTGAGTTTTCAGCCGATGGCTGCTTTGCTTCACTGTGGTATGGACTGGATCATTTCATACCTTACAAGAATGTCCTTTGTAGACACATTATTCTTCATATTACCACTTGTGCCTTTTATCAGGAAGAGAACTTGCTTGAAGTTTTCCTCATTTCATTCTAGGATTTTGTCCAGATCCTATGAGCAGCTCAGGTCACATGACAATCTCTACTCCAATCACTAGCAGAAGGGATAAGAACCACCGTGACCCTCATGGGGTAATCACTGTTTATTCCCTGTAACTGGACAGATTGCTCCTGGAAATCAGGAAGAATAGATGGAGGTTTTTGGCAAGAAAGTAAGTTCTACCAATTCCACTGGGGGGAAAAATTCCTTGAGTCCCAATTTCATATGTGTCATTGCATCTGGGCTTCAGTAGTTTTATGAGGAAAGATGGGCAGGAATTCTGATGATGTTACAGAGGAGTAAAGGAAGGTGAAGAGAGATTCTTCAAAATGCCAACATTACCCAGTGGCTAAGAGGAGCCCAGGGCCATCTAGCCAAAGGCTTGCTTCTAGGGAGCACATGGCACAGAGAAGAAGAGCAGTGCAGGAATCAGAGGCCCAGAAATTCATTTTCAGTCTGCACAGAAAAATTATCTGAGCCCAAAGAGATATACTAGCTTTTTGGGGAGACCATTTGCTTGTCTGAAAAATAAAAAGAGCCTTCCGTGTTTCAACCCTGTGCTTAGGCTGATTAATCATTAAGGTGCTTCCTTTCAGAGGAACTCTAGTTCAAGCAGAGAGGCAGGGTAGGTGGACTTTGGACTCTGCAGAGCCAGAAGAATCAGACTTGTGTGTGTGTGTGTGTGTGTGTGTGTGTGTGTGTGTGTGTTCGAACTGCTTTCAAACTCACTCAGATCCTTGCACTTGCCAGGCAGACACTTGTGCCATGGAGCTATCTCCCCAGCCCCTGCTTTCTAGTGGAACTCCCTTTTGTTCTGAATGTAAATGCGTATGGATGATGTTATAAAATTTGTAAAGCCTTCCTGGGGCAGGGATGGGGGCGCTGGTGGGAGCTGGTAGAGCAGTTGCCGGCAGAGCCCTTGTCTGGAATACAGACAGCCCTAGGGCTGCCAAAAATAAAAACCCTTAATCTATTCCTGCTTGGGTCTCCTTCCCAGGCTGCGTTTCTACACCCCCTAGACCCGGGTCTGACATTAGAGGAACAAGGAGGTCTCGCAGCGAGACTGTGTGTTCAACAGAGATGAAGCGCTCTAGCACTCCACGGATGGAAGATTTCGTTACACAGTCCCTTATCCTCCTGCAAAGTGTTTTGTAGCACAGGAGACCTGAGATGCTGAGAGCTCACTGCTCTGGGTCCCAGCACACTGTCACTAGTGCCTTTATTCTAAGTTTTGCTTTTGGGCCTTTCGCTCTGGTGCGTTTTCCCCGGATGTCAATGACTTAAAAGTTTTGCTGTTGCTGGAATGATTCTATGTGGGCAATGGAAGGAAAAGGTTACTTAATGACTTAGAGACTTTTGAATTTTAAGTTTTATGCCTGTATTAAGCATTTTCCAACCCCTAATTTCATGAATGAGAATCCTCTCCTATTCTGTGTGTTGAAAATTTCATAATTCCTTATTTTGGCTTCTTTGGGTGACAGGTGGGAAGTTCCCTGTATTCTCTCGTGTAACTTTACAACTAGTAATCAGTTAGGCAACTTGCACAGATCCTTAAACTAGAAAAGAGCAAACTTAAAACTAGATCTTAGGCCACTAGCCTGCTTCTGAATTGCCATTCCAGGCATTATCATTTTCATGCTTTTAAAATAGACATTTATTTATACTTTAAATGCTCACCGATAGGACTCATGTTACATCTGGAAAACCTAGCTAGGGAATTTTACCTGAAGGCAGCTGCTTGCATATGTTCTTCCTCAGTGCAAGAGCTAGAGAACTTTTCCTGTAAAGGGACAGGAAATATTTAGGCTTTGTGGATCCAGTAGTTGCTGCTGCAGCCATCCAACTATTATGGTGATAGTGAGAGAGCAGCTATAACAATATATAAACAAATAAGCCAGATTATGTTTCAATAAATCTTTATTGATAATAATTAAAAAAAAAAAAAAAAAAAAAAACAGGCAGGTTTTTGTCTACAGGCTATTGGTTGCCCAGCTCTGACTTGGGCTCTGGTGCTGCAAGGACCATGTTCTTTTTCATATAATCTGTTTAAAGAGATTAGTAAAAATGCCCCTAAGCTTTTCACTTGAATGGTAAAAGAAATGTCCCTCAGAAAAATCAACCCAGTACTTTGCAGAGGTCTCCACACATTTACCTCGTCACTATCTTGCCCAAACAACCAAAGAAGCATAGTTTGCTTTCTCAGACTTTTCTGTAAGCTCTGTCTTGCTTGAGAATCCTGGCATTACTGCACTGGCTAATGTGGCCAGGATCATTTCTCGAACCCTCTGGTTCTCTAATCCCTACCCTCCCATCCCAGAGCCTCCCGTGTCTTGTTTGACTTCCCACTCCTGCATAAAATTTTTGTGTGTTCACTTGGCCAGTGCGTATACTAGAATTCTACACTAAATCTTCTCATACTGCCTTCCTTTCTTTTGTATTGATGCTTGTATTGGTCAGGGTTTTACTTAGAGGAACAGAACAGATATAATATAAGGAATGGATATTAACACAAAATATGCTACATATAAGGAATTATAAGATCTCCTTACAATAGTCAGCCACAGAGTCAGATGAGGAAGCGTGGAGAGGGCATCTGCACACTCCAGACTGAAGAATTAAGTCCCGAGGTTTGAACTTCACTGCAGCACTCTGTGTAAGTCTCTATCCGTTGATTGATGGGTCTGCCATGGAAGACTGAAGAGTCTGTAATGGACACTGAAGAGTCTGCTCTGGATGGCGAAAGATCCAAGCTGGAGGCTAAAGAGTCTTTGCTGCAAGCCAGACAATGAAGTACAGGCTGAGTGCAAAGGCTGAAGAAGCTTCTCCAACAAAATGAAGTCTTCACTCTTTCCTCAGCCCTTTAAAAAATCTCTTTGTGCTCAGTCATTCTAACCTGGGCCCACTGTGCTCTAGGGTGGAACCAATCATTCCCCCTGGTCACACTCCAGGGAGGAACCAATTGTACCCCAGGGTGGGACAGACTCCCACCAACAGGGAACCAGGCTGAGTCATCCAGCCAAGTTGACACAATGTATCAACCACTACAATGCTCTTTCCTGATCCAGCCCCAGACAAACAGTCCTAGGAAGGACTGCACCAACAGACACAGGGGCTGTACCCTCCTTTCCTACTTCTACCAGACCCTTCTACAGCTGTACAAAACCTGAAGTCAAGGGCAAGGCAAGACCGAGTGCAGACCCTTTGGAAGAGCTTCGAGGTGGAGAGGTAGATGTAGGGGAAGGAGAGAGTTGGCAGGGGCAAGGGGACATCTCATCACATGTCACTCCATAGTTGTTCCTAGACCAACTTTCCCAGAAAACTGGAGAAACTGCAGCCTCAGTGCTCCATAAGCAAGAGTCAGGGAAGTGACCTTCTCTGCGACATCCCTCCAAATAAAAATGTCATTGAATTCGCCAGAAATACCTATGAAAAGATAAAGATAAACTGTGGGAAGGAGCATACTTGCTGAATGACTCCCTTTGTTTTGGAGGAAATGAATTACAGTACATTTTGTATTTAAAAAAAACTCTGTATAGCATAATGATCTCTATAGACCATCTGTGCTTTGCCTTTAGGAGGAGAGGGGGGAAAACAATCATGAATTTTTATAAAGAAATTTAAATTAAACACTAACTTAAAAGAAAAAAAAAGTTACTTAGTCTAAGATCAGCTGAAGTAAGAATTTGTTTTATGGAGAATTCACCTCATTTTATTAAGAACACTGTTTAGAAACTCACAGGACTTCCTAAAAAGGGTTGTTCAATGGTAAACTCAAGATATGTACATAATTTTAAAATTTTAGGAACCATAGTGTTAGAAAGAATAAGTGAAGTTAATTTTGACAGCATATTTATATAACCCAATGTATAAAATATCATTTCAGCATGTGTGCCCTGGGGGGATTCCTTGAGGACAGCTGTTTCACCTGACTGGACAAAAACTTGTTCCATCCCCTGCTTCACTTCAGTGGCCTTTAAGGGATCTGATACCAGCTCTTGCCACTGGCTCCTTCAGCCTCAACCAACCTTGGAAGCTGCTAACCTTAGTGTTATTATTGTGTTTTGTGTCTACACGTTTCCCCAGAGCCTCGAGTGGTTGTAGGGCTTTTTAGGGCTGGCTGAATCTAGAGTATGTGATTGATTCATGGTCCACTGTGGGGATTAGGCTGGTGAGTGCTACGCCTGCCCTAAGGTGGGTAGCCTGCATACAATATAAGGCGAAGAAAGAGGTGTTCTTGAGATCATAGCAAGAATTTTCTCCTTTTTCTTTTCCACCTTAGCAGCTGTGTACTTTCTCTTACACAAAGCCTTTCTGGAATACATAGTGGAGCAGTAGTCTCTACCAAGTCCTCTAACCAGGACAGGATTTTGGCTGCAGTGGGGCTGCCCCTTGGACTTTTTTGCCTTCATCTTAAGCTTTTTATCAGTACCACTGGCAAAATCCTTCTTGGCTTCAGGTTTCTTTCCTCAGAGTCTGGCTTCTCAGTTTTTCCACCTGCCATCTTGCAAGATGGGAAAGAGTGACATAAGTATTTTTACATGTGTGCCATAATACAGTAAAATATTTTTTACCAAAAGCCTCTTTATCATCTTATTTAGAATTTCATGACTTCTTTTTTTTTTTTTTTAAAGGTAGCTTATAAAACAATTTTGGAAGAATTGGTGTCTTGCAAAAGTGATGAATTCTTTAAAATACAAACTCTAAGCCAGGCATGGTGGCTCATGCCTGTAATCCCAGCACTTGGGAGGCTGAGGCAGGAGGATTGATACGAGTTCGAGACCAGCCTGGGCTACAAAAGTGAGCTCAGGACCAGCCTCAACTGCATAGCGAGACCCTGTCTCAAAAAGCCAAAATAAATAAATAAATAAATAAATAAATAAATAAATAAATAAATAAAAATAAAAATAAAATAAAATAAAATACAAACTCTACTTGTTTTCATGATCCGCAGTAAACTTGCATGCTTTTAATACTCTTTGTATATGTTAAATGTATTCTGAGATTTTATTATAGTTTACATTATTTAAAATAATTGGGGCCAGCCAAATAGCTCAATAGATTAAAGTGCCTGCTTAGGCAGATGCAGGGACTAGGGGTTTGATTCTTAGGCCTGCTGAGCTGGCCTGCCCCTGGGGCGTGCTGAGACAGTAATTCAGACTGGACATGATAGTGTATGCCTGTAATCCCAGCATTTGGGAGGCTGTAAATAGGAGGATCACTCCGAGTCTGATCTAGTAGACCCTGTAGACCCTGCACTAAATACATAAAATAAAATAGTTGCTTTTAAGTGATTATGTCAATATATGCATGAGTTATTTATTTTAAAACACCTTGTGAATATGCACAGTATCAATATAACTGCTTGGAGTACAGCTAAATATTACTGGCAAAAAAGTTTTAATTTTGAGTTGTCAAACTTAATCCTGATGTTTCATAGATATAATTATATGTACAGTAGATAATTGAATTGACAGTAATTTTTGGAGACAAGGTAGGTTAATGAGATATCCCAGTTGAAAGAGTACAAGATTTCTTTCTTTCAGAACTTTTGTTTGTTTATTTATTTATTTTTATGGCTGGCTCAGCCTTCCCTGAGGGCAGGGCTGGCACAGCATGTGGTGCTGGGGATTGAACTGCGGTCCCTGAAGCCGCCCAAGCTTTCCTAAGCAGGTGCTTCAGACCACTGAGCCATCCTGCCGGGCCCCTCTTTCTTTCTTTCTTTCTTTCTTTCTTTCTTTCTTTCTTTCTTTCTTTCTTTCTTTCTTTCTTTCATTTTATGTATTTGGCATCAGATCTCATTATGCAAATCAAACTTCTAGTGATCCTGTTGTTCAGTCTCCCCAGCGCTAGGATTACAGGCATGCGCCACCATGCCTGGTCTCAGTGGCTGGCTCAGCACACCCGAGGGTGGGGCAAGACTACAAGATTTCTGAGGACCCTTCTCGAGGGCCCAATGCAGGCAGGCTACTAATTGTTAGTTGTGTAGTATGTCACCCGGGTGAGATTCTCATCAGGCATCTGTTATTGGTTGGTCAAATTGTGAAATCACCCATATATCCATCCACAGAGGTGCTCCACTCAAACGAAGTGTGCAGTAGGCCATAATTTCTGGTCCTAAGGTTATCTTATGATTTATTAAAAAATACTAGTAATAGTAAGAATAGAATACTGATAGGAAGCCAATCTGTTACATATATTATCTCAATGCTGGTGGTAACTTTCCATTCATGATAGATGGTATAGGCGCCCACTGTGCCTGGTTTTCAACTAACAGTTTGGTAATGTAGAGAGACAGGAGAATAATGAAAACACTATGTGGTGATAGAAACACCATACCATAAGAATTTGGGGGATAGGTGGCTCACGGACACCTAAATTCTAGCACAGCTTCAGAATGGGAGCACCAAAGTAGGACGTGAGAGGGATCTGGAGACCCAAGGCAAGCTTTCGTTGTAGAGAAGAGAGTGTACAAGGCAGCAGGATTCAATTTGCAAAAGATGAAAATACAAGAAAAATAATAAGATTTCCATTTCCTCCAAGTTTTGAGGTTAGTGCCCCAATTTTAGAGCGCTGTTGGGAATTTAGTTGGTACCATTTAGAAAAACAATTATCTAAGCTGCAGTGGTCTCAGCTCGCTGGTTACAAGCAAAAACATTTATTTTTCTGAAAGCAAATTCAGTTTTTCTCTGTTAACTTGGAGGCATGCCAGAGTGAACTGGAAATTGTGCCTCCTAACAAGATAAAAAAAATAAATACTGGACGCTGGGTCATGCTGAAATCTTAATAGATGCGTGCCCTTCAAAAGGCAGCAAGAAATCAACACATTGCCTGGTTACTGCATAGCAGAGACGCTGGCATTCTAGCTCCATCTCACTAGGCTATCGGCTGTTTTGTTTTTTTTTTTTTTTCATTTTTTTATTGGTACATTTTAGACATCAATAATGGTAGCATTCATCCTCAGGAATTTATACCTGTGCATGATAGATTTTGTTTCTTCTTTATTCCCATTTGCCTCCATTCCTTTCAACCCCTCTTCTCTTCCTGATTTACAAAAGCCTTTTTTCCCTTTTCCCCTTCTACTTTCTTTTTTCTTCTCCCTTCTTTTCTTTACCTCTCCAGCTCCCCAGTCCCCTTCCCTTGCAACATTTTCTTCCCGTTCCCCAGGGTCCATCATGCATTTTGGATCTTTCTTATAATATTTGTTTCTCACACCAGATAAACTAAGTGGTATTTAAACATGTGTTGGGGCTGGGGAGATAGCTCAGTAGAATAAGTGTTTGCCTTGTAAATGCAAGGATCTGAGTTCAATCCCCCGTCCTGCAAAAAAACAACAAAACCATGTGTGATGGATTTATTTCACTTAAGAGAATAATCTTAAGGTGTAACTGTTCAGCTAGGAATGTCTCAAGTTTGCTCCTCTTTATGACAGAAAAGTACTCCATTGTACCCAAAACCACATCTTCCTTATCTGTGTATCAGTTAATGTACAGTTGGACTGTTTACAAGATGAGCTATTATAAACTGTGCTACTATAAACATGGGTGAGATATGTCACTATGGTATGATGCTTTTAGTCCTTTTGGGAAGACACCAAGAAGATGAATGGCTGGGTCAAATGGAACCTCTAAGTCTTTATTTATTTGTTTGTTTGTTTGTTTGTTTGTTTGTTTATTTATTTATTAACTGAGGAATCTCCGGGCTAGTTTTCACAGTGGTTATACCAATTTACACTCCCACTAACAACAGAGAAGGGTTCCTGCTCCCCACATCCTCGCTGACACTTATTATTGGGTGATTTCTAGATGATAGTAATTATTTCTGTCTCTCAAATTACCAGTGATGTTGAGCGCTTTTTCATATATTTATTTGGCATCTCTACTTCTTCATCTGAGAAGTGTCTGTTGTATGATTTTTGTCCAGTGCCAAAAGATATGACAAGAAGACCCGATGAATGTAGCTTCAGAGGACTCACTGAGATTTGTCTCTCTCAGTGAGACTAGAGCCTCAGAAGGCTCTTCTTTTTATTCAGTATTTAAAAAACTGGCTAAGGAATATACATCACTACTTTAATGGATACAGCATATTCCAGACATGTAGCTCAGGCAAATGCTAACAAATAATACTTTAAGCAGGGGAGGAGGCAATCATTGGTGCCACATAGCAGATAAACAAAGAAGAGGGCACTCATGGAATGAGCCGCCATCTGCAACCTTGAGCCCCAGCTTTCTGGGACTCTCAGGTAACAGAAGGCAGCCCTCCCTGGGCTCTGTCTATAATTCAAGGACAGAGCACCCGCAGGAGGAGCCGCCACCTGCAACTCCAAGCCTCAGCTTTCTGAGACCCCTGAGCAACAGAAGGAAGCCCTCCCTGGGCTCCCTAGATGTCTCACCACATCTAGACACCAATTGGCCTTCATTCTTATCTCTATGTTACTACAAGTGTCTATTAAATTTCAGATGCCCATTTTTAGATTGGTTTTTAAATTTGGGAGGGCCTGGGATTTTTAGGTTTCTATGTATTCTAGATTAGTCCTCTGAGGAAGAGATAGCAAATTTTCCCCCACACTGTAGCCTATATCTTCACTCTTTGTAGTTTCTATTGGTTTGCATAAGATTTTTAATAAGATAAAATCCCAGTGGTTGATTCTTTGTGATATTTCCTGTGCAATTGGGTTTTTTTATATAAAGGCTTTGCCTACATCAGTTTCTTCAAGAGTTTCACCTATTATATCTTCCAGAAGATTTAATGTTTCTGTTTTACTAGAGCTTTGAACTGTTTCAAATTTAGTTTAGTTCATGGTGAAGGATATGAGTCCAATTTTAATCTTTGCCTATGCAAATCCAGTTTTTCCAGCATCATTAATCAAAGAGGCCATCTTTCTTCTAATGAATGTGTTTGACACCTTTGTCAACGATAAGCTGGCTGAGTGTGTCTAGAGTTGTTTTTGTATCTTCTAATCTGTTGCCCTGACACTCAGGCCTTTTGGGTAGAGGGTCAGTACTGTGTAGTTTTCATTATACGAGCTTTGAAGTACAATTTCTAGCCAGGGATTGTGTTGACAACTGCCTTGTCTTTGTTGTTCACAACTGCTTTTGGTATTCTAGGTCTCTTCTCATTCCAAATGAATTTTAAGATTATTTCTTCTAATTCTCTGAGATATGCTATTCGTATTTTGATCATAAATTCTACATAACAATTTTGAAAGTATAGACATTTTCACTATATTGGATTTTCCTATCCAAGAACAAGGTATATTCTTCATTTCCATTTCCTGATACCCTCTTCAATTTCCTTTTCCAGAGTCCAGAATGAAGTTTTCAATGTAGAGGTCATTTACTTTGTTCATCAGATTGAATCCTAGGTTGTTTCTCTCTCTGTCTATGTCAGATGCTGTTTCAAAATATGTTGTTTACCTAATTTCTTTCTTGGTGAGTTTTTTTTTTTTATTTGTGTACAGAAATGCTATTGATTTTTGTTTGTTTGTTTGTTTTTACAGGACCAGGGTTCAAATTCATGATCTTGCACTTACCTGACAGGCACTTGTGTCACAGAGCTATCTCCCCAGACCCAAAGCTATTACTTTTTAAGTGTTTAATTTATATCTAGCTACACAACTGAATTTGGCTTAAATCTAGAAGTCTTTTGGTAGAGTTTTTGGAATTTTCTATGTAGAGTATCATATCATCTACAAATGACAATATAAGTTCTTCCTTTCCTATTCTCAATAGTTTTATTTCTTTCTCTTATCTAATTGTTCCAGATAATGATTCCAGAACTATATTAAATAAGATTGGTGATAAGGAACATTCTTGTCTTGTTCCTGATTTTAGAGTGAAAGATCTCAATTTTTCTCCATTTAGTAGAATGTTGGCTATCATTTTGCCAGGTCTGATTTTTATGAGATTAGGATAAAGGTCATATATTCCAATTTTCTGTAGGGTTTTCAGCATGGTTTTTCAGCTACTGTGAAAATGATTGCTTTGGTACTTGCTTTTGTTACTCTGGTGTAGTATATCTATGAATTTGGGAGTGTAGAACCATTCCTATATCCTTTGGATGAATCTTAATTGGTCATGGTGTATATAATATTTTGATGATTTGCTTCATTCTGTTTGCCAGGATCTTATTGATGATTTCTGTATGTACATTCATTAGGAAGATTGGTCTGCAGCTGTCTTTTTTGGTTAGATCCTTCTGTTGTGTTGGTATCAAAGTAATACTTCTACGAATGAATTTGTGAGTATTGCTTCCGTTTCCATTTCATTAAAGAGTTTGAGAGGTAATGTCATTAGGTCCTCTCTAAATTTCTTGTAAAATTCAGCAGTGTATCCATCAGGGCCTGGGCTTTTCTTTGTTACTAGGTTTTTAATTAAATCTTTAATTTCATCGACTAATATAGGTTTATTTACAATTTTTATATTATTTTTATCCAGCTTTGGTAATTGACATGTATCTAGGAATCTGTCCATTTCCACTGTGCTTTCCATCTTATTAGAGTAGGTTCTTAAATTAGGTATTGATGATTTGGCCTCTTGTAGGACTTGTGATTTTACCCTTTTCATCTCTTTTTTTTTTTTTTTTTAGAATTTTTTATTTTTATTTATTTATTTATTTTTCTTGTTTCAGAACTTTTGTTTATTTTTATGGCTGGCTCAGCCTGCCCTGCCGACAGGGCTGACGCAGCATGTGGTGCTGGGGATTGAACCACGGTCCCTGCAGCTGCCCAGGCTTTCCTAAGCAGGCGCTTTAGACCACTGAGCCATCCTGCCAGGCCCCTCACCCTTTTCATTTCTAATTGAATAGACTTGAGTCCTTTCTTCCCTTTTTTTAATGAGGTTGGCTAAGGGTTTGTAGAATTTGTTTACTCTTTCAAGGAGTCAAGTTTTCCATTCATTGATTCTTTGTATTATTTTTCTAGTTTCCATTGCATTAATCTCTGTTCTGATTTTTTTTTTTCTGTTCTGATTTTTATAATTTCATCTCTTATATGAGCTTTCAGCTTGACTTGCTTTGCTTTTTCTAGAAGATTGAGCTTCATTCTGGGGTTGTTTATTAAAGTTTGTTCTGTTTTTCTAATGTGAGAATTCACCAGAATAAATATATCTCATAGGAGATATATTTACCATAATACTGGTATTATCATTTAATGGTTGAAACTGTCTAATTTCTTCTTTAACTTTATCTATGGCCCAGTGGTTATTCAACAGGGTCTTCTTTAATTTCTGTGTATTTACCAAGTATTTGTTTCTTTTGCCACTGATTTCCAATTTCATTGCACTATGTTTGTAGTACACTATGTATGTTTCTTTCTTTCTTTTTTTTTTTTTTAAGGCTTGTCTTTCTATTTATTTATTTATCTATTTATTTGTTTATTTATTTCAGAACTTTTGCTTATTCACTCATTTTTATGGCCGGCTCATCCTGCCCCGAGGGCAGGGCTGGCGCAGCATGTGGTGCCAGGGATGGAGCCTCGGTCCCTGAAGCCGCCCAAGCTTTCCCAAGCAGGCGCTTTAGACCACTGAGCCATCCCACTGGGTCCCACACTATGTATGTTTCATTGCATGTGATACTTCAATTCCTTTGCATATACCTCAACATGTTGTATGAAATAGTAATTTTTCTATTTTGGAGATGTCTCATGAGAAGCTGAGAAAAAATTTGCATTCTAATGTTGTGGGATAGCACAGCCTGTAGATATCTACTAAGGCCATTTGTTCAAAAGTTTGGTTCAGTTCTGATATTCCTTTGTTGATCTTTTGTCTGGTTGATCCGTCTATCTATGACAGTGGCGTACTGAGTCTCCCCCCATTACAACTGTAGTAGTGCTTATTTGATTTCTCAAGTCTGTTAATATTTGGTTTATGTAGTTGAGTGTGCTGGTAATTGGTGTATATATGTTCATGATTGTTAACTCTTCCTCTTGAGTTGCTCAAGGAACAGGAAGATGTAGCAAACATCCTGTCTCTCTTAATCCATTTTCCCTTGAAATCTACTTTGCAAATGGAAGAGCTACCCCGGATTATTACTTTTTTTTTTTCTTTTTCTTTTCTTTCTTTTTTTTTTTTTTGTGGCTTCCTGTTGCATGGAGTATTATTTTCCATCCTTTCACTTTCAGTCTATGAATTTTTAAATTTTATTTATTTTATTTTTTTTCTTGTTTCAGAACCCCTGCTTGTTTATTCACTCATTTCTATGGCTAGCTTAGCCTGCCCCAAGGGCAGGGCTGGCGCAGCATGTGGTGCCAGGGATCGAACCGCGGTCCCTGAAGCTCCCCAAGCTTTCCCAAGCAGGCACTTTAGACCACTGGGCCATCCCACCAGGCCAGTCTATGAATTTCTTTCTGAATTAAATGTGTTTCTTGTGTGCAGCACATTGTTGGATGTTTTTGCCTAGCGTCTCATTCACCTGCCTTGTCACTTCTGCTGATACCACTTCAGAGTGTCCACATGGGTGCCTTTTAAATTGTCTTGAGCTGTAATCCCAGCACTTGGGAGGCTGGGGCAGGTGGATTGGTGTGAGTTCGAGACCAGCCTGAGCTACAAAAGTGAACTCAAAGCCAGCCTGAACTGCATAGCGCGACCCTGTCTCAAAAAGGCATAAATAAATAAATAAATAAATAAATAAATAAATAAATAAATAAATAAATTGTCTTGAGCAGTTGGAAGTTGGCAGATGGAGAGGAAAAAAAGGGGAAAAACATTGTCTGGCCTCATTATCCCCTGGGTTTACATTTGTTTAGCTGGTTGTCTGGGCTTGCATCATATGTGTCTTCTCATTTTTTTCCTGTTTGCTTCCAGTTTAATTCTTGGGTTTATGCTTTAAATTGCTTATGGAAAGTAGTTTTATTGCTAGTATTTAGGACACTTAAGAAATGACTACTTCTCAGAGATGTCTTCCAGGTGTATCTTGCTCTTGGCTTCTTAGTCTGTTGCAACATCCTAACTCTTTGATTAATTGGAGTTGAGAAGTTGCTGCCTATTTGGGCGACCACCTGATTCTTCAGCACAGGTCTATGTACTTTTTATGACCATTACATAATCTCAATCTTGGTATATCAAGAAGGACAAGTAATTAGAACAATTATGTCCCTTTGTCTAAAGTAGTGTTGTAGGCAGCTGAGTTACATAGAAATATTATAGACAGTCAGAGAGGGCCAGGCCCTCAAGGACAACATGGAAGACAGGCAACTCTACAACTAGAGACAGACACTCCTTTGCCATGGTCCAGATCTTTTGACAAGAGTAATTAAAAGCAACTACATAGTTCCTTAAAAATGGGCATCAGAGATTGATATGCTAAATGAGTATCAATCACATTGAAAGAGCCTAGAAAGAGTCAGAAGCCCAAGCTCAATAGGTGGTGTTCTTGCCCACTTGCTACATGACTTGCCTTCCCATTGGATCCCGATGTTAATCAATTTTACCTGAGCAATGATGCTTGTAATCTCATTGGTTGACCATAGTCTTTGTCCCACCTCATACCCACCTAAGTGAGTTCCCATGTCTTTTCTATAAAAGTCCCTGGAAGAGACAGCTTCCGGGGGACACCCACTCGGGACCCCCCTCCTGTCCCTCTCTTGCACAGGAGCTTTCTTTCCTTCAATAAATCTATTCTGCTCATAACCTCCTAAAATTCATTCTTCAGTTTTAGAGAACACGAACTTGTCCCAGGTACTTTTCAGGTTGGGGATCGGTTTTCCCTATATCATTTGGGGGTTCCCTACTGGAGGTCATCAACCCTAGATCAGTGTTTTCTTTCTGCATCATTAGTACCATCAGCAATAATAATATCATCAACCATGACCTAGAAAATGATAAAGCATTAATTTGGTAACTATGAATTTGCCAGCTTCATCCATATCAACTACATTTGCAGTTATATAACAAAAATCTAAAAAAGCATTGTTTGTAGTATATATGCCCTCGATATGTTGACTTTACCCTAAGGGAGAAAATTTTAAAAGAATTATGCAGAAAACTAGAAAAATAGATGAAGATAGGAAGAGTAGAAGCAAGGATAGAGGACAAAGGAAGATTATGTGGACTTTAGGAAATTAGTGAAGAAGACAGAAGGGAGGGGGCCTGGCGGGATGGCTCAGTGGTCTAAAGCGCTGCTTGGGAAAGCTTGGGTGGCTTCAGGGACCGCGGTTCGATCCCCGGCACAACATGCTGTGCCAGTCCTGCCCTCAGGGCTGGCTGAGCCAGCCATAAAAATGAGTAAATAAACAAAGAAAGTTTCTAAAAAAAAGAATGAAAGAAGAACAAAAAAAGAATTGAGAAACGGCCGGGTGTGGTGGCGTACGCCTGTAATCCTAGCACTCGGGAGGCTGAGGCAGGAGGATTGGTGCAAGTTCGAGACCAGCCTGGGCTACAAAAGTGAGCTCAGGACCAGCCTCAACTGCATAGCGAGACCCTGTCTCAAAAAAAAAAAAAAAAAAAAAAAAAAAAAAAAAAAAAAAAAAAAAAAAAAAAAAGAATTGAGAAACGAAATAAAACCAAAAAAATCCCTAGAATGTTCCTCTCAAGTAAAAACAAGATCAAAAGAAAACAAACCCAAATACAAAAAAGAAAATTTTATTTTTTTAAATTTAATTTTTTATTTATTTTATTTTATTTTCTTGTTTCAGAACTTTTGTTTGTTTGTTTGTTTGTTTTTATGGCCAGCTCAGCCTGCCCTGAGGGCAGGGCTGGTGCAGCATGTGGTGCTGGGATCGAACCTTGGTCCCTGCAGCTGCCTAAGCTTTCCTAAGCAGGTGCTTTAGACCACTGGCCATCCTGCCGGGCCCAGAAATTTTTAAAAAGGAGAAAAAATATATTCACTTCAGGGCTTATCTATGCTGCAGACAGAGTCGGCAGACAGAGCCCAGATTCCTGGTCATTAGTCTCAGTGATCCAGCTGCACACTTCTGGTGTGGTAGTGGAAAATTTCAGCAAGTCTGAGCCTTTAGCTCCACTGAAGTTCCGGCTGACTTCTGGTTGTGGATCTGGAAACTGATCTGCTCAACCTCCAGCACTCTGTGTTCCTCCTGTTGGACTGAACTCAGCCCCTTGACTTTCTGCTTTCTGGCACTCAGCTTCACTTCACCCTGACAGGGGGAGCTGCTAGATGTATCTAGCCACAGCTGCTCTGAATTTTAAGCTCAGTTAGCCTCTCCTCAAATTCACTACTGACCAACTGCTCTCTCCTGTGGGCTGTCTGAACCCAAATGACTCACCAGTCACTGCATGTGCTACCCTGTTCCACTGGCATATTTCTCCATGGAAATGGAGTACTTTGGAGTCCACAGTAGTCACCATGCATTTGCATAAGTGAGCTGCTCTGCCCATACAGTAAGTCAAGGCTCAGGGACTGAGTGAGGCTCCTAACCACTTCCTTCTGTGTTGAGGTCTCTCTCCTTGTTCTCTCTGTGGGTTTCAAGTCTTGCTTTAGATCCTTGTTGGGTCCTGGGGAGCCACTTCTCTTCTTTTGTCCTACTCATGTTGCCATATTCCAGCATCTGGACACCAAATCTTAGAGAAGCCATTTCTCTGCTGTTCACCGCTCTGCCATTTTCCTGGAAGTGTCTTTGTAGAGTAGTGGTTTTCCCTACCTCAGCTTTGTAGAGGTATTTTTATCTTTTAAGATATTTTTTAAAATTTCCATATCCCTCTCTTGATTCTGATTATGAAATTCCGTTTTGCCTGGCACCTGAAAAAGAAAATGGCAGTGATGTACCATGGTATGGAAATGGAATAACCAAGCTGAAAAGGGAAAAGGTGGCATTGGGCTTCAAAAACCTACTAGAATCAGTGACTTTGGTTTAATAAGCTTTGTTATCCTCCAAAGATTTGGTTATATTTCTCAAAATTTTAGCTAAACACTTTTAATCAAATTGATTCTCTACCCCAATTTCAAATTTCTAGAGAAAGGTTCATAACCAAGTGTAGATCAAGTTCCCATCTCTGGCCTAGTGAACTGTAATCAGAATGACAAGCCTATTTTGCAAAACCCAGGTACTGCTGTGATCACCAGGAAAGTGAAAAGTGTAGCTCCTTGCAAAATAAAAGGCTGAGATCTGCAGGGCAATGGGCATAAAAGAGAAAGGAAGAAACTTCTACCACACTTCATGAGGATACTAAGAAGCTGCTTACATGAAAAGGTTTTGCTACTTTATATCCTTACTAGTAGCCCATCCAACCAATTTCCCAGAATCAAAATCACCCCACTAAACTAAGATAATGTATCTATTGAAAGCTTCTGTTAAAAAAGTGAAACTTCTACCACTTCTCTTGTTTTACCTTGCTCTACTTTCTCCTCATCCTTAGTCTAATCAGTGGAGTTCTCTTTGGCCTTCAAACTCACCTTAAAGATGACCAGCCTTAGGTCTCTTACAGTTACTCTTTGCTCTATCACACTGTGCCTCCAACATCCTTACATGGCTGGCTTTACCAGTCTCACCTGTCACCTTAGGCAGACATTCTGTAACTGTGAGGCTTGAAGTAATTACCAAAATATTTATTGTGCTCATAACATTGACCAATACCTGAAGTTTTCTTTGCATGTATTTACTTTGTTGTTATGTGTGACAAGCATCAAGTGTAGAATACCCTGGTAAAGCTACATAAATTAGACATTATAAACTCTATGAAGTGTTCCATGTCATGTACTTTCACAGCTGTAAAGTAGGTCATGATCAAGAACCTGAAGTTATGACCTTCTGTTCTACCATCTTCAAAGTAGACTTCATGAAGCCCACAGATATCTCAAAATAGATAGAAACAGTGGGAATTTGCTCACTGAGGGAAGAAAACCACTTCCCAAGGAGCTTCCACCATTCTTTCACTAAAATTAGAATGCCAGAATTTGATTTTATCTTCACATCTTAGCTTCAAGGGAGATCGAAAAAGCATTTTCAGCTTCCATTTATCACAAAAATGCTTTCTGACAGTAAAGTAGACAGGCAAGCAGTGGCAACTGGAAAGGCAAAGCAAGGCCTGCAGCATGCTCTGGCTTGGGTCTTTATCTGTAGAATGCAAGTTTCAATAGACCAGGTGCCTCGATGCCCCAAGGAGGCTTAACCTCTATAGCTTATTAGCTATACTTTCTCATTATTATTTAAGCCATTATTATTTTTCAATCTTATTTATTTATTTGGTACAGAGTCTCACTATACAGCTTTGACTCCTAGTGATCCTCCTGTCTCAGCCTCCACAGCACTAGGATTACAGGCGTGCATCACCATGCCTAGTTTTGGTGGCCAGCTAGGTGAGTCAAAGGTGGGGCAGACACTACATGCAGTGCTGGGGATCGAACGAACCTGGGTTCTTGTGCTTGCAAGGCAGGTGCTTAGACTACCAAGCTATCTCCCTAACCCCTTCTAAGCCATTATTACCTGATCTGTAGTCTCACTTGCAATCAACACTGTTCTAAGTGATAAACAAATATTATCTGATAATACAATCCAGCCAATCCTTAGGTAACATTAGCATGTAGGGCTGTTTTGTTCTTGAGAAGCACTTGACACCCTGCCTAGAGCCTATAAATTCTTGTAGAAATCAATGCAAATAATTTCTATTATGTCATATAGTTAAAGAAAATAGTAATATATATAATAATGAATTTAATCTATTTGATTTAGTTCTATCCCAGTGTAGGTTGGAAATATATATATATATATATATATATTTTTTTTTTCTTTTGTTTTCACTCCTGAGGATTATGCCAGGCCTTTGCACTGAGCTTTACTCCAGTCCTTTTTACTTCATGTATGTATATATGTATGTATGTATGTATGTCTTTTTGAGACAGGGTCTCACTATGTAGTTCAGGCTGGCCTTGAGCTCATTTTTGCAGCCCAGGCTGGTCTCAAACTCACACTGATCCTCCTGCCTCAGCCTCCCAAGTGCTGGGATTACAGGCGTGCACCATCACACCTAGCTTATTTTTTTTTTTTTCTTTATTATATTTTGTGACAGGGTCTCTCTAGGTTGCTAGGTTCTTCAGGCTGGGATCGAATTTGTGATTTTCCTGCCTCAGCCTCCCAGAGTGCCACACTGCGAACATGAACCACCACACCTGATGACATTCTAATAATATGCTTGCTGAGGAAGAGGCCTCACCTGAGCAATGGCGCTGAACATAACAATAGGCAATACAATGACCACTTAATTCCTATCATCTAGTTTTGAAATTCTGTATCATTCATATGTTTTTGTTAATTCTCTTTATTTATTTATTTATAATTTTTTAATTTTTTGGCGGGACCGGTGTTCGAACTCACAACCTTGCACTTACCAGGCAGGCACTTGTGCCACAGAGCTATCTCCTCAGCCCCAATTCTCTTTAAACTAAACTAAACTAAAATAAAAAAACTTCTGAGGATCTGTGAAGCTATAATGTAACCTTGCTTATATAAATCTTGATAGATTATAAAATATCCTCTTTGAAAGATAATGTAAGGTTCTTTGAAGGTAAGGAAAGGAATAAAGGACTTTTTTTTATAGTGCAGAGAAATTGAGAGAAAAGGCCATATGAAGTGGTTTTTCAGAAACGCAGATTTAGCGGGTCATTCTTTGAATTCCAGCACAAATGAGATGATCCTGAAAGCATGAGATCCTGGAAAATAACAGATATATAAGAAATGGGCTACAGAAAAAAAAGAAGAAGACAGGAAGTTTACATATAAAGAATTTCTATGTATAAATAATGGTCCCGATGGCAAATTCTATAGGGACATTTTATGTAGCTACAGCCTACAATTGCTATCCTAGGATCCCGACACTTTTCTCGCTATGAAACAGACTTTCAGACTTGAGTTTACAGAAGTGAACCTGCCACCGTCACATCTGGGTTAGATTGCTTTATACCATAAGCTACTGCACCTGTGTCCTTATCATAATGGCATGGGTCTGCATGTGGTAGAATTAAAAGGGAAAGAAAAAAAGGAAGAAACCTCCCCAGCTTAGAGCTTCCTGGCTTTCCTCTTGTTACTCTCTATAACAATATGCCCAATTGATATCCTAAGAAGCAAGAAACAAGAAACAGAGCCCAGGGAGGGCTGCTGTCTGTTGTAGATCCCAGAAAGCTGAGATTTGCATCTGCAGATAGTGGCTTCCTTTGCTGGTGCCCTGTTTATTGATCTCTTGCTTGGGATGTTAAGGGTTGTCTCCTCCCCTGCTCCTTGGTTATCTGTTGGCATCTGTATGAACCTAGTGTTAGGCAAATGGTAGAAGACATAGTGATTTGTAATCTGTAAAGTAGTCTCGCACATTCCATAGCCTTCTTGTAGCCCTCAATAAAAGTGAGCTGTTTATGCAGCTCTGGGCTCCCTTTGAGAAAGACAAGTCTCAGTGAGTCCTCTGAAGCTTATTCATCAGGTCTTCTCGTCTATTCTTTCAGCACCGACAACAGAGAATTACAACACTCTCAAGAATGTCTGGCTTGGGGCCCAGCGGGATGGCTCCGTGGTCTAAAGCGCCCGCTTGGGAAAGCTTGGGTGGCTTCAGGAACCGCGGTTTGATCCCCGGTTTGATCCCCGGTTCGATCCCCGGCACCACATGCTGCACCAGCCCTGCCCTTGGGGCGGGCTGAGCCGGCCATAGGAATGAGTGAATAGACAGACAAATGTTCTGAAACAATAAATAAATAAATAGATAGATAGATAGATAGATAGATAGATAGATAAAATAATTCTTTAAAAAAAAAAAGAATGTCTGGCTATTCAAAATAAAGCAAAAGAGGGGCTGGGGAGATAGCTCCGTGGAACAAGTGCCTGCCTGGCAAGTGCAAAATCATGAGTTCAAACCCCAGTCCAAGCAAAAGAAACATGCCCGAAGCTCCATTTACTTTAATGTTAAAGTGTGCACAGCGGGCAGCAGAAAGCACAGAGCTGTTGGAGAGGACTCTTCGACTTACAGACTTGAGCCAAGGCTGTAGAGTCTCAGGGGTGCAAGGGCCCCAGCTTCTTGTGGCAGCAACCCCCTGCAGGTGGCCCCCACTGAGACCAGCTGCCCCTGACTGAGCTAGGCCTGTGGAGTCGAGCTGCGCTGTGCTCACCAGAAGCACCAGCAAAAGGCTGACTATGGTGTCTGTGCTCCCTGCCCTGTCACTCAGTATGAGAAGCAGTGCGCACAGCAGGCGAGCCACTGGTCTACAGCAGCTAGAGTAGCCCTAGTCTTGCTCCCTATGCATGCAGTCTTCTCTAAGCTTCCTGCTGCCTGATCTATCCAAAGAATGTTATCAGACCTGGGGTACTGTTTCCTAATTTCACCCTGGAATCAATCCAGTCCTCTTTCTTTCTTTCTTTCTTTCTTTCTTTCTTTCTTTCTTTCTTTCTTTCTTTCTTTCTTTCTTTCTTCCTTCCTTCCTTCCTTCCTTCCTTCCTTTCTTTCTTTCTTTCTTTCTTTTTCTTTCTCTCCCATTTGGTACAGGGTCACTACGCAGCTCGGACTCTTAGTGATCCTCCTGTTTTCAGCCTCCCCAGCACTGCAATTACTGGAGTGCGCCACCACACCCACACTCAGTGGCCAGCTCAGCACACTTGAGGGCGTGGCCGGTACAGCAAGTCGTGCCCGGAATCGAATGCGGGTCCCTGCACTTGGGTAAGCATGCTTAGTCCACTGAGCTATCTCAATGGCCTTGTTCTTGAAAAGTTCGTGATTTTTTGGACATAGAAGTAATGATTGCACTAAAAATATACAAAAAATGATTATAATAACAAGAATATCAGTGATCTTCCCAAATCAATGATTCAGTCTTGGTTTTTAACTTTTTCAGCCCCTTTACCACCCAGATCCTTACTGTGTACTTTTCTAAAATGTCCAGTTAGTCCTACCTCCCAGGAGCAGGAAGCACATGATGCCAGATATCTCCTCTGCCTCCATGTTAAGCAATAATGCTCCTGACAATGGTGCCGTGTGTGGGAGTACAGGCTAGAAGGACTGTTGCCCACCATTGATTTGGGACTTTGGTAGCTTCCCACGCTAGAAGCTCTCCACATACCCCTGTTCCTGGCGCCTTCATTTTCTGCATGCATCCATCCTTATTACTTTCCCAGCTTTCAAACTGAAAACCAAGCTTCAGTTTTCTCTAGTTTTAGTTTTTATTGTTAAATATAACATAAGGGAAAGTGTCAATGAATAGTTAGAACATGGAAACTCAGGAAGCTGCCAGTTCTTTTTTTTTTTTTTGGTGGGACTGAGGTTTGAACTCACGACCTTGCACTTGCCAGGCAGGCACTTTGCCAGTTCTTAAGAAACAGAACCTCACTGCTCTGAGAGTCCCCTGTGTGTTCCTTGCCCTCCCTAATGTCCTCCTTTCCCTAGGTGGACAGACTTTTATTGCCATAAAAATTAAAAAGTTCTTCATCTTTCTTCCTCGTTATATCCCATGGATATTTTACCAAACGTCATTCTTGAACTTTGCCAATGAAACTGTCCTGTTGCATTCAGTTGATCCTTTACACATTTGCTGGCCTATTTTATACTGTCCTATCTTGCACATTCATGCTCTATTGTGATTTCTTTAGAGTAACCTGTACAATTTCAAGTATTGCTTCATTGCTAATTGATTAATTGCTTCCCAGTACTTAGTTATATTTATTTATTGGTACAGGGTCTTGCTATGCAGCTCAGACTCATAGTGATCCTGCCATCATTGGGATTACAGACATGTGCTACCATGCTCAGCACAGCATGTGGTACTGGGGATTGAACCCAGATCCTTACACTCACCAGGCAGGTGCTTAGACTGCCAAGCTATCTCCCCAGCCAAGCCTATTACTTCATTATTAACAATTCTCTTTCTGTTACACAGAAAATGAGATGTGACTTGGTTCACTTTGACATTGAGATACTTAATAAGTCAGCAGGAGCAAAATAGACCCCATGAGAAGACCCTAAAATGACTGACTGTGTTTACTGCCTGGATATTTGCTGGTACCCACTATCCCAGCATAGTCCAGATCAGTATCCTAATCCCGGCTCACTCCCAAAGTTGGCAGCATAAATCAGAAGCGTGACAAACTCTTAGTTTTCTTATCTGTAAAGGGGGGGTCTGGGTTAAAATATTTCTCAGGATTCTTCTAGATTTAAAATTCTATGACAGGAAAATTTCCCGTGTGTGTCTGTTATGACATTGGTTCCTCTACTTTGTATTACAGCTGTGTGATATTTGAATATTTTAATCCAAGGCCTGCAAGATAGCCCAGTGGTCTAAAGCACCTGTTTAGGGAAGCTCAGGCAAGTGCTCAGGGATCATGGTTTGATCCCTTACACCACATGCTGTGCCAGCCCCACTCCCAGGGTGGGCTGAGCCAGACCAAAAAAAAAAAAAAAAAAAAAATTAATCCAGTTTCCTCTGTTTACAATTGGGCACCCAATAGAACTACATGTCCAGAGGCCAGGGTTGGGCTTGCATCATCTTTGAGTCCTCAGAGGACATACATGAGAGAAAGTATTCCGTAAGTATTCATTAAATGTAATTTCCATCATTATTCTGATCCGCCCTCCCCAACATGTCTGTCTGTCCTTTGGGATTTATTTTGTTGTTTATTTTTTGTTTTCGTTTTTGTTTTTGTATTTAGTACAGGGTCTATAGGGTCTCACTATGTAGATTGGACCTGTAGCGATCCTCCTGTTATCAACCTCCCAAGAGCTGGGATTACAGATGTGCACCGCCACACACAGTCTCAATCGCCCTTTCAGCATGCCAAGGGGGTGAGACCAGCATGGCACACTGGGGATTGAACCCTGGTCTATGCCTAAGCAGGTGCTTTAGTCTGATAACTATCTGGTTGGCCCTTAGGTTTTAATATTAGACATCTCTTACTTTTACTCACTTACTGAGATTGAAATTTTAGATGCATAATCATATTTCTATGAACATGACAACTTGTTCTCCAGGAATCCTGCACCCTTCCTATAAGAATAAAGAGGCCAGATTTTAGTAGATGTCCTTTGTTTATAGAATGGGATGCTGGAGGGCCTCTCTCTTTGCAGATATCACAACTCCTACCCTGCCTCAAAACAAGGTCCCAGCAGCTTTTGGGGACCTGAAGAGTGGCTAGTACCCTACTGCAGAATCATGACATCATCACCTACAAAGACCATGGAATAATCCTACCATTCAACGCAGTAGAAGATGAGAGAGCCTACTTTGCTTTTTGACAGTAGGGCTTCTCAGAGCACTTCTCTGGCCCCTTATCAGTGTGGGCAGTGAAACCATCACTGCTCTAGCAGTATTCCTGAGGTAAGCCAGGATTTCCCACATTAGCAGAACTCAAAAGATTTTCAGGTCCAATTTGAGAAAGCATTGCCAGAAGTTGTGAGCTTTCCTTGGTGTGGCAGACTGGAGGGCCTCTCTCTTTGCAGGTATCACAACTCCTACCTTGCCCCAGCACAGGGTCCCAGAGCCTTTTGGGGATCTGAAGAGTGGCTGTAAAGCTCATCAATCTGCAGAGGCAGCAGGATGCCCAATCTCACCAATCACTGGACTATGTAATTAAAAACAGAAGCCTATAAATTGACCCCAGCAGTTCTGGCTCTAATGACTCCAAGATTGGCTCTCCAGTATTTTGCTATTTTTAAAGTCGGTCATTTTTCCATGACCATATTTTGTTTTGCCATAACACATATGGGTCAAGAGTTTTTCCATAAGCTTTAAAAATAGAAGGGATATACTGTTTTTGTCTTTAGATTGTTATCGGAAGCCCTTCAGTTTGTGGGATTCCTCTCCAGCCCCTCTTATGTCTCACACCTCTGTTTTTTATGAGAAAAATGCTGGGCATGGGGATAGTCTTCAGGATATCACTGAAAGTGAGTGGAATTAGAAAACGAGCTCTCCTGACTCTCTAGGACTGTATGCTTAGGCTGTGGCTGGACTGCTTCAAAAGTCACCTTCACTCTGAAACACATAGGATAGCAGGAACTGGAAAGCCCTGTGTAGGGCTTTGCGCAGAAAATGGTGCAATGCAGAGAGAGACTAATGGAACAATCTAAGGATAGTGGAGACTAGAGGAGAAGACTGCGAGTCCAAGCAGCATGTGACAATGATGCTTAGGGTCCACAGACTTTTTTTATTATTAATTAATTAATTTATTTATTTATTTACTTACTTATTTATTTCTTGTTTCAGAACCTTTGTTTATTCACTCATTTTTATGGCCGGCTCAGCCCGCCCTGAGGGCAGGCCTGGTGCAGCATGTGGTGCTGGGATCGAACCGTGGTCCCTAAAGCTGCCCAAGCTTTTCCAAGCAGGGGCTTTAGACCACTGAGCCATCCCACTGGGCCCTCCACAGACTTTTTGGAGGAAGCCCTTGTGGCACCCTGAGAGTGGAGCAGTCTCACAGCTGGCCGGTCTCACAGGCTCTGTTTGCACCCTTTGCAAGCCCAGGGCTCTGAGCTTTGGTATCTTCTGGCAAATACAAGATTCCACCAGGAAAATAGGAGAAATTCCACTTCGGTTTGTCTTAACTCCTCCAGACTAGACAGTGCCACAGCAGTGAGTCCTGCCTGAGTGGGAGTCTTTGAGCTGCCAAAGACTACAGTGCCCATACTTCCTTCAGTGGATACTCAGTGTCCATTAAGCAAATGCCCCCATCAGTGGCCAGGCTCATGGGCCTCTTCCATGTCAGACACATGAAAAGGCAAGATGTGCTCTGCCGCAGCTGATACTGCAAGAAAATGCAGCTCCACATGGGATCCAATGGGGCATAGCATGGCTGTGTTGGTTTGGCTGCAGGAGCACAGCAAGATGAGGAGAATTCACTGCCTCGTGGCTCCAGGTTCTCAGGACTGTGAGGAAAACAGAAGCATACTGGAGTCTGTGCAGGCATCAAATGAGTCTCTAGCATCCCTCCCTCTAGGACTTTTACTCTAACAAAGTCCATGATTGAAGTTCTTCCACTAGATTTCTACATAGGAGTCTACTGGCAGTAGATTGTAGGCAGCAGGGAGGTGATGGCTAACACGTTTCTTTTTTTATAACTTTAATTTTATTACTTTTAATAAGAGATAACAATATGAGAGTTTCAAAACATGTTAGTAGCACATTTGCAGTAGTTGAGACACTACATATTGTTATCCTCACAAATATTATACAGAGCACAGGGTGCAGACAAGACAAATTTTCTAATCGATATTGGTTTTGAAGAAAAAAAAGAGAAGACGAAGTTTTCTTCTCTTTGAACTAGGAGGAAGTAGTTGTATACATAGTCCCATGTTTCATAATTGGAGTGGGTTACCGGTGAAACTGGCAATGTTGAAGGCTGTTGATTTAAGCCTCTTATAGCACATTGTACTAATGTAGCTCTGCATTTTATGCATCATAATTAAGCTTTTCTGCTGGGTGATCAAGCATAAGCCAAAGCAAGACCTGTCTAACAAAACTTTCATCTTTTGTACTTTCCAGGGTCAAATCTCCTCAGGATTAACTTTGGAACCATATGTAGTGCTTTGTAGAACTGTTGTCAGTGTCAGCCATTGGGACGAGTCACGGCCAATGC
Source organism: Myocastor coypus (assembly GCA_004027025.1). Lineage (NCBI taxonomy): Eukaryota > Metazoa > Chordata > Mammalia > Rodentia > Myocastoridae > Myocastor > Myocastor coypus. The sequence goes on from PVJA010016490.1 coordinate 27,711, forward strand.
TTGACCAGTTTGCTCTCTATGAAAGCCTGAGAGAATGTTTTCTCCCCAGGTGACTCTCCCTAGGCACACTATAGTTCACTTATCCCTTTCCTCTGAGGTTCTATAATCTCCTTGACCAGAAAATTTGGGAAACCCCTGTTACAGGACGTTACAGCACAGGTTCTCTTATGTCCTGAGTCCTCACTGACCTTGTGGGGCTAGAGCCAAAATGATGGCTATACTCGTAGCCCTTCTTTTTCTCCAATTTTTGGTCTGCTAACTTACATTCTCAACTGTCCAGCAGAAAAGCTTCATGATACAATTACTTCATAACATGGGTAATTGAGCTCAACTTCACTGCCTTTCTAAATATCATACATCTTAGACTTAGCTTGACACTGGTATTTTCCTTCAATCATTGATATTCTAATAAATCTCTACAGATTATGATAAAAGCAGTTACACATTTTTACACAGACATTTAGAAATCTAAGGATACAAAATTGTAGCCTGTCAAGCCTATGGTATTTTGCCTAGTCTCTTATTGTCAATTAATACCCTTTATCTTTTTGTTAACCAATCATTTACCTGAGAGAGAGTATAGCAGTAACTGAGTTTACAATAGAAGCAGCACACATCTGAAATTCCCTAATGATAAGCATTCCAAGTGTAGTTTTAATGTTGCTTCAAAAATCTTTGATTTCAAGCTGGGCGTGGTGGCGGACACCTATAATCCCAGCACTCGGGCGGCTGAGGCAGGAGGATCGGTGTGAGTTCGAGACCAGCCTGAGTTACAAAAGTGAGCTCAAGGCCAGCCTCAACTGCATAGCGAGACCCTGTCTCAAAAAGACAAAAAAACAAAAAACAAAAACCTTTGATTTCCATTCAGCTGAATTATGCCTTTCCATTTTTATTTCTTCTTTAGATTTCTTACACTAGGGAGACTATACGATATTTACAAATGTAGGTCTGGTTTATTTCACTTATGAGTATATGCTCAATATACATCCATTTATACAGGAAGTCTTCCAGTTTATCATTCTTTGTAGCTGAGTAATATTCCATTGTATAAAAATAACACACCATTTTGAACCATTCTTCAAATGATGGGCATTTTTATTTTTTCCAAGATTTAGCTATTATAAATTGGGATGTTATAAACGTAGGTGCACAGATATCGCTATGGTATGGTGTTTTCAGTTCTTCTGGGAAAATTCCCGGTAGGGCAACAGCAGGATTGAATGGGATTTCCAGTTCTAGTTTTTTAAGGAGCCTCCACACTGCTTTCCATAATGGTTGCACCAATCTGCACTCCCATCAGCAGTGGAGAAGGGTTCCTTTTTCCCCACAGCCTCTCCAGCATTTATTGCTGGTTGATTTACTTATGACAACCATTCTTTCTGGGGTGAAATGGTATCTAAGTGTTGTTTTAATTTGCATTTCATGGATGGCTAGCAATGTGGAGCATTTCTTCATGTATTTATAGAGTTGCTGAATTTCTTTCTCTGAGAAGTGTGTGTTCATCTCAGATACCCACTTTTGGATTGGGCCTTTGAATTTTGGGAGCCTAATGGTTTTCAGTTCTTTATAGATTCTAGATAGAAGACCTTTGTCTGAGTTCTTTTTTTTTTTTTTTTTTTTTTTTTTTTTTTTTTTTTTTTTTTTTTTTTTTTTTTTTTTTTTTTTTTTTTTTTTTTTTTTCGTCTTTTTGAGACAGGGTCTCGTTATGCAGTTCAGGCTGACCTTGAGCTCACTTTTGTAGCCCAAGTTGGTCTTGAACTTGCACTGATCTGCCTGTGTCAGCCTCCCGAAAGCTGGAATACAGGCGTGCGCCACCACACCTGGCTCTTGTCTGAGTTCTTATTAGTTAAAATCTTTTCGAAATTTGTAGGTTGTCTTTGCACTCTGTTGATAATTTCTTTTGACGTGCAAAAACTTCTTAGTGGGAGGAGGTCCCATTTCTTGATGCTTTCAAGTGTTAAACATTCATTTTGATTTTTGTCCATGAATTTTTTCTCTACCCCAGTATCTTCAAGATTTTCTCCCAATTTCTCTTCCCGGAGATTTAATGTTTCTCTTTTATTTTTAAGAATTTTTTATTTTTTTTTCTTGTTTCAGAACTTTTGTTTGCTTGTCTATTTATTTTTATGGATAGCTCAGCCTGCCCTGAGGGCAGAGCTGGTGCAGCATGTGGTGCTGGGGATCGAACCTCGGTCCCTGCAGCCGCCTAAGCTTTCCTAAGCAGGCACTTTAGACCACTGAACCATCCTGCCAGGCCCTGTTTCTCTTTTAATATTGAGATTTTTAATCCATTTCGACTTTAGTTTAGTGCATGGTGATAGACTAGATTCAAGTTTTAGTTTTTGGCATGTAGAGCACAAATTTTTTCAGCACCATTGGCTAAAGAGGCTATCTTTCTTTCAGTAAGTGTGTTTGGCCCCTTTGTCAAAGATCAGGTAGCTGAGTATGTTTGTATCTGCCTCTGCATCTTCTAATCTATTCCACTGATCCTTAGGTCTGTTTTTTGTTTGTTTTGTTTTTTTGCCAATACCGTGCTGATTTTATTACTGTAGCTGTATAGTATAAGTTCAGGTCAGGAACTGCAATGCCTCCTGCCTTACCTTTGTTGCTCAGAATTATCTTTGCAATTCTGGTTCTTTTTTTGGTTCCAAATAAATTTTAGGAGTGATTTCTCCAGGTGTGTGAAGTATGTTGATAGTATTTTGATAGGAATTGCATTAAATCTGTATAACAACTTAGGGAGTTTGGCCATCTTCAGAATATTAGTTCTTCCTATCCAGGAGCAGGGAATATCTTTCCATTTTCTGAAATCTTCTAGGATCTCTTTTTTTCAGAATACTATACTTTTCATGGAGAAGGTCTTTTACTTGCTTAGTTAGGTTATTTCCTAAGTATTACATTTTCTTCGGTGCTATCATAAAAGATACTGTTTCTGTAATTTCTCTCTCGGTGTGTTTGTTATCTGTGTAGAGGAATGCTATTGACTTTTGTGTGGTGACTCTGTGGCCTGCTATTCTACTGAATTTGTGTATTAATACCAGTAGCTTCTTGGAGTTCTTTGGGTCTTCCAAGTAGATTATCATGTTGTCTGCAAATAGTGATAGTTTTACTTCTTCTTTGCTTATTCTTATTCCCTTTATTTCTCTTTCTTGTCTAATGGCTATAGCTAATGATTCCAGAACTACATTGAATAGGAATGGCGATCGGGGACATCCTTGTCTTGTACCAGATTTGAGAGTAAAAGACTTCAGTTTTTCCCCATTTAGAATTATGCTAGCTGTTGGATTGTTGTAGATGGCTTTTATCAGGTTGAGGTAGAGGTCCTCTATTCCAATTTTCTGTAGGACTTTGAACATGAATGAGTGTTGGACTTTGTCAAAGGCCTTTTCAGCATCCATTAAGACAATCATGTGATTTTTGGTCTTGACTCTATTGATATAGTGAATTGCATTTATAGATTTGAGTATATTGAGCCATGCTTGCATCTCTGGAATGAATCCTACCTGGTCGTGGTGTATAATCATCTTGATGATTTGTTATATTCTAGTGGTGAGGACTTTCTTGAGAATTTTTGCATCTATATTCATGAGCGAAATTGGTCTGTTGTTTTCTTTTTTAGTTACATCTCTTTCTGGTTTTGATATCAGTGTAATACTTGCCTCTAGGAATGATTTTGGAAGGATTGCTTCCTTTTCAATTTCATTGAAGGGTTTGAGGAGTACTGGGATTATGTCTTCTTTAAACTTCTTATAGAATTCAGAGGTGAATCCGTCAGGTCCCGGACTTTTCTTTGTCGGTAGGCTTTTTATTACATTTTGTATTTCATTGGCTGTTATTGGGTTATTGAGAGTTCTAATATCGTCTTGATTCAGTTTTGGTAATTTGTACTTTTCTAGGAATCTGTCCATTTCATCTGTGTCTTCAATTCTGTGAGAGTAAAGATTCTCAAAGTAGCCATTTATGATCCTCTGTATCTCTGCTGGGTCTGTAGTAATTTCATCCTTTTCAATCCTTATTGATGAATTTGAGTCCTTTCTTTCCTGTTTTTGATGAGGTTAGCTAGGGGCTTATCAATCTTATTTAATCTTTTAAAGAGCCAGTTTCTTAATTCGTTAATTCTTTGTATTGTTTTCTTTGTCTCAATTGAACTAATTTCTGCTCTAATCTTTATAATTTCCTCTCTTCTTTGGGCTTTGGATTTCGTTTGCTCTTCCATTTCTAGTTAGTTTAGGTGCTGCATAAAGACTGTGTATTTGTTCTCATTCTTTTTTTTTTTTCTTTCTTTTTGAGACAGGGTCTCATTATGCAGTTCAGGCTGGCCTTGAGCTCACTTTTGTAGCCCAGGCTGGTCTCGAACTCACACTGATCCTCCTGCCTCAGCCTCCCAAGTGCTGGGATTACAGGCGTGAGCCACCACGCCTGGCTTCTCATTCTATTTTCTTAATGTGTGAGTTCAGAGCCATAAATTTCCCTCTGAGGACTGCTTTCATTGTATTCCAGAAATTCCGGTAGATTGTGTTTGAATTTTCATTAAATTGTAGATACTGTTTAATTTCTTGTTTAATTTCAGCTGTAACCCACTGGTTGCCAAGAAAAGTGTTGTTTAATTTCCATGTAATCCTGGTGTTCCTATGGTTTCTTTCGTCATTTATTTCCAATTTGATTGCATTGTGGTCAGATAATATGCATGGGATAATTTCTGTTGTCTTACTATACTTAAGCATGATCTATGGACTAATATATGATCTATTTTAGAAAATGTCCCATGTGCAGGTGAAAAGAATGTGTATTTTGGAGTGGTTGGGTGGAACACTCTGTGTATGTCCACTAAGTCCAGTTGTTCCAAGTTCTGATTCAGTTCTGCCACTTGTTTGCTAATTTTTTTTCTGCTTGACCTATCATTTTTGGATAAGGGAGTGTTGAGGTCTCCTGTTAAGATTGTGGTATTAGATATGAGATTTTTCATGTCCATTAAGGTTTGTTTTATATAGCTTGCTGCTCCCATGTTGGGTGCATGCATATTTATGAGTGCTACCACTTCATCATGAAGTTTTCCCCTAAACAATATGTAGTGGCCTTCTTTATTTCATTTGATCAATCTTGGTTTGAAGTTTAGACTGTCTGTAAAGAGGATTGCTACCCCTACTTTTATTTTGAGGTGCAGGAGCATGTAGTATTGTTTTCCAACCTTTAACTTTAAGCCTGTGAGAGTTTCTTTATGAGTTAAGTGTGTTTCTTGTATACAGAGTATTGTTGGACTTTGTTTCCTTATGGACTCTGCAAGTCTACTTCTTTTAATTGGAGAATTGAGTCCATTTACATTGATGGTTATAATTGAAATGTATTGACTTATGATTGACATGACTTTTATTTACTACTGTTTACCACTTTTTCCTCCTATGTTTAGTTGGTTACTCTATTTGGTATGATCTTTCTGTTCTCATTTGTTGAATTTGGGTCATTTTGGTCCCTCTCTAAAATATTTGTTAGAATATTGTGTAGTGTTGGCTTTGACGTCATGAAATTATTTAGTTGTTCCTTGTTGTGGAAATGTTTCACTTCTCCCTTGTACTTGAAGGAGAGTTTTGCCGGGTATAGTAGTCTGGGCTGAAATTTGTTTTCATGGAGGACTTGAAGCACTCTGCTCCATGCTCTTTCTGACTTCATGGTTTGTGAAGAGAAATCTGCTATTATTCTGATGGGTTTTCCTTTAAATGTGATCTGTTTCTTTTCTCTAGCAGCTTTTAGTATATTATTCTTTTGCTGGATTTCTGGTATCTTGACTATTATATGTTTTGGCGTGTTTTTAGTTGGGTTAATGTTATTTGGAGCTCTGTATGCTTCAGTTCCCTGAATGTCCTATTGCTATCTCATATTTGGGAATTTTTCTGCTATTACTTCTGCCCATATTCTGTTTATATCATTTGTACTGACTTCTTTCTCATTGATTCCTGTTAATCTCACATTGTTCATTTTTGCATCATCTTGCAGATGTTGAATTATTTTTTCCTGCATCCTAGTTGTTTTTAAGAGATCCTTTGTTACTCTTTCACTGGCTGCAACTGTGTCTTCAAGATCTGAAACTCTATCTTCATTTTCATTCATACGTTTTGCCAACTTGTGATTGAGATTTTATTTTCTTGTATATCTCTTTGACACTGTTTCTTGTGATCTATTTCTTTCCTATATTGCTCCATCCAGTAATCCATCATTTTTCTATTCTCCTCTAATTTTTTATCAATGTCTTCTTTAGTAATATTGAAGTCTGTCATTATTGTTATCCTTTCTCTCTCTAGTTCAGAGATTATTTCTGTTTTGCTCTCCTCTCTACCATTGTGTAGTTTTTCCCCTACTTTGGATGCCATCAATTTAGAGATGTCTTTCTTTACTTCAGATATTATTTCTGCTCTGGTTTCCTCTATATGTTTCTCCAGCTGTTTTTCCATTTCATGCATTTCCTTTTTTACTTCAGATGTTATCTCTGATCTGAGTTTCTGCACTTGTCTGTCTGCCTCACATGCTACCGATTCAGAGGTTTCATCTGCATGATTCTCATTTTCTTCCATGGTAGTATCTCTTGTATTTGATTTTGGTGGGCTCAGGCCTTGAGATTACATCTTACTCCTTGTTGTTTCATTTTGTATGGAAGTGATCTCTGCATTTTGGTAAAGTTATGCTGTTAGCGTCTATGGAGTTTAGTCTGGATCCCCCAAGTTGGTTCCCCTCCAGAAATGCCTGGCTGCGTGTCAGAGCTTGGGCTGGCTGGCTGCTGTGAGGCCCTGTTGGTCAGGACTGTGGGTGGAGTTCAAGCTCTGGAGTTGAGGAGTCCTGGTAGGCTCTCGGACCAGATGGGTTCCCAGACGAGATGCCAGATGGGTTTGGGACTGGAGCTTGGACAGGAGGAGACAAAAGAAAAAAGGAGGTGGGCTGAGGGTCCTTACCCGGCAGGCGCGCAGGCCAGAGGGGTTGCCAGAGGAGATGCCAGATGGGTTCAGGGACCTGAAGTCGAGCAGGAGGAGCCAGAAAAAAGGAGGAGGCCTACAGTCCTTTCCTGGCAGGTGCACAGGCCAGATGAGTTCAGGCTAACACGTTTCTTATCTTTTCAAGTTTTGAGGATACTGCAAGTGGTAAGTTTAAGAGCCTGGGCTTAAAGACACCTCAGATTTCTCCAGGCCACCTTTGTTCCTTGACTCAACACAGGGCTCTTGAGTCAGCAGTGCTGGAGGCACAAACACATTGAATGAGCAAGGAGCTGAGAGTCCACAACATAGCTCCCTCCATCATCTTAGTTTGAACCTAAGCCTGTGGAGAATTCTGTGGCCAGGCAATCAAAGTTTTTTTTTTTTTTTTAACTAGGTAATTCTGCGTGATTTCCCAAGAAGACAATAAAAGCTTCTTCCAGCAGGCAGAACTGGGAGTGATGCTCTGGTTGGTTGCTTACTCTATCTGGAAGGCCAGGTTGTGCATACCCATGTAAAATAACTAAAGGTCTAGATGGATAGTTAGAGGCTGAAAAGGAGCAGGACTGGGAAATTGCTGATGAAGAGGCTTGGGAAACTGGCAAGGGGCTAGACAGCATTCACATGATGTGAGAAGATGTTGCAGCCTTAGTGAACGCTCCCGAAGAGCAAGAGCAAGATCAGAAGAAAAGGACGGTAGTCATCAGACAAGTGGACATGTTTGGTGGAGATCAGCTTGCCTTTTCCCTTAGCCATCATTTCCTTTGCCCAGTGAGCTGTGCACATGACAGGAATGGAGTGGATCTATAGGCTTCAAACACAGACTTGGCCTCCCCACCACAAAGCTAGTGAAGGCTGCTGCCAAAGGCCTAGCCTATCACCCACAATGATGAAGGCTGAATTCTCAGTGTGGCTAGGTTCCCCAGGGACAACCGTGGGCAGAGGAGGAGCCAGCCAGCTACCTGGTGGCAGATAGATTACATGAGGTCATTTTCATGAGAGATGCTTCAGCACTTCATTTTCATTGCAATAAATGCCTGCCTTGGATAGTCTCACTCTGCTGTCCAGAATGCTTCTGTTCAAATCCCCCTCTACTCATCTGAGAAATGTCTTCCTTACCTTCATTGTATTGTACACAGCATTACCCTACGAAGTTAATTTTACAGCAAATAAGGCAATAAGCTTATGGCTTGGGAATGTATTGCTCTGATCTTGCACACATTAGAACAAGTGCCCTGAAAAAATGCTGAAATGGCCTTTGTCGACTTTGTCGTGTCACTGGTTCTGGGTCAGCACCACACACACCTCAGTAATAGCTTCCACAGTGCACGGGCTAGTGCAAGCCGCACTGCACTTTCTTCCACAGCCAGGGTGTCTGAAATGAAGGCTGTGAAGAAGCAGCTCCTCTTCTTGTTTATCATCTCTGATGAGGCATTGACAAAGCTTACTTCCTGCCCCTGTGCCTTGGGTGCTGATAACTTAGAGTTCTTAGTTCCTAAGGGAAGACTGACTCTACCAGGCAGCATGAAGCAGATTTCATAAAATAGGAGGTCGAGACTGCAGCATGGCCACTTTGAATTTTTACAGAGCGAATCAACAAGCAAAAAAGGAGGGAGTACTGGTTTACTTGGGGTGATTGACCCTGATTACTGTGGAAGCTAGGCTACTCAGTACTATAAAATCAGAGGAGGAGCATTGTGCTGGGTAAGTGACTTCTGTGGCACATTTAAGTGTTCTGTATTGTTCTAGGATGAGTGGCTTCCCTCAGTAAGACTTGTTGGGATTCTAACTCTTAATACTGAAAAAAAAAAAAAAAAAGTTTTCACTGAGTTAATCTAGTGAGGACGAGATCATAGCCAATTAGCGTGGGCTCTGGCCCAGTGTAACAAGGTTGGGCTAAGAGCAGAGGCAGGGACATGCAAACAGAAGGTGGTCACATGACTCCAGGGCAGATTAGAGTTATGCTGCCACAAGCTAAGGAATGCGGAGCATTTCCAGCAACTGTTAGGAGTAGGGGGAGAGGCCTGGAATATTTACCCTTTTAAAAAGTTGTCCCCAAAAAAGGCAACATTTTTATTTCAGACTTCTGTCTTCCTAGCATGTGAAAATAAACTTTTATTAAGTCACCCAGTTTGTAGTAATTTGTATAGCAGACCAAGGAAAATACAAAACCCAGTTTCCACAGGGGTCCTCATAGACTTCTCCAGAATCTGAAGGAGTTGGGCTACCCAAGCAATCAAGTACAGGAGAAGAGTTTAAATAGTGAGGACCAAGAGAGTAAGGAAGGCCAGGGAAATAGCTCAGCAGAAAATGCGCTTGCCTAACAAGGGCCTCAGTTCAGTTCCTGGTTCCATACACACAAACACAAAAAAACATATTCTTTAAGCTGGGCGTGGTGGCACATGCCTGTAATCCCAGCACTTGGGAGGCTGAGGCAGGAGGATTAGTGCGAGTTCAAGACCAGCCTGGGCTACAAAAGTGAGCTCAAGGCCAGCCTGAACTGCATAGGGAGTCCCTGTCTCAAAAAGACAAAAAAAAAAAAAAAAAAAAAAAAAAAAAAAAAAAAAAAAAAAAAAAAAAAAAAAAAAAAAAAAAAAAAAAAAAAAAAAAAAAAAAAAAAAAAAAAAACAAAAAAAGAGAATATGTAATTATGGCAGGAAATTAAGACCACATAATTAGCTAAAAAAAAAAGGATTGTTTTATTTTGGTATGTGTATGTTCATATATCTCTATCTATAAAATCTTTTCTTTCCTTCTTAGTTTCTCTACTATCTGATGTTATAGCAAATAGCTTTATATCTCAAGAGTTATAGGATATCACCAGGGACTATGATTCAGCTCTAAAAGGAATGAACATCAGTCACAGATGGACGAAGAGCTTTTTTTGTTTTTTTAAGACAGCGTGTCACTATGCAGTTCAGCTTGGCCTTGATCTCTTTTTGTAGCCCAGGCTGCTCTCAAACCCACAAGGATCCTTCTGCCTAGGCTTCCCTCAAGTGCTGGGATTACAGGTGTGTGCTACCATGTCCAGCCTTAAAGAGGGTTTTTTTTTTTTTTTTTTTTAGCAGAAAGTACTAAGGCAGCTTTTCTTAGAATTATTAATAAGGGTCATTGTGGGTTGTTGAGTAAAAACATGATTTTGCCATTGTGTTTATTTACAGTATAAGTCTAGTTATGGAGATGGATATAGATGACAAATAGGGATCGATGGAGACAGCTTTGTACTTTGTCACATTTCCCACAGTGGAGAATGTCCTGCTGTCCATTACCCACACCGCTCTGTACTCTTGAGTTATCATTGTCTGTAAGAGAACTGTATGCAAGATTAAGAAAGCACAAATGATGCTACAGTGAATTCATTTTGCATTCTGAAAGTCAAGACAGGCTGCCAGGCAGCTTGTATATACCCTGTGGACCAGCTACTCACTTTGTCTTTATAAGGCAGCTTGGAGCCCCATTCTGCCTGCTACTACCTGTCATCCTCCAGCCCCCAGGCCATAGGCCTATGTAATTTGCTGGTGGAAGTTGCCAACTTCTACAAGCCACCTATAGCATTAGAAGGGACAGTGGTGGTGTGAGACAAATGTGCATTCCACTGTATCCTCAGCTTCCAGCCCATCCCCAGAGGTTCAGGTTGTCTTTGTTTTTCTTCCGGTCTAATGGTCTGGCTAACTTACAGTAGACTCAGGCTCAACATTTGATGCAGAGACAATGGCCTTTCATAATTTACACCAGGTCTCACAACTATACAAGTGCTTAACCCAAAATCTCTTATCCTATTTACTTATAGCATGTTTAGGAATGTTTGATGCACATATTCAAGTGTATTATTTGATCCTCTCAAAATCAAAATGAATTTGACTTAATGATTAATTTTCCCTCAAAGACCACATAAATGTACATGCCCAAGCTCTTAAGAAAGAAAATGTGCTCCTATAGAGTTTTATGAAGTTATAGGTTTGTCTGGAATTTCTGAGTATATCAGTTTGGCTTCTTCACTCCATATTCCTTGAAGATTGGCTTTGGTAGGAAATAGGAGGCCATTCTAAAGTGCTTTTGTAGAGAATTCAAGGAAAGGACAATTTATATTCAAGTGGGCAGGGGTACAAAAATCAAATAAGGAATAGGGAAGCAGCAAGAACTATCCATAGAGGAAGCGTGGTCAGTCCCAAGCATAGAGGGATGAGAGACAGAATGTTACCATAACCTGTTGACATCTAAATCCACCGAAGAGGCCACCACAAAAAGCTACTGATCTAGAGACATGCAGCCACCACTGCACAATGCCATAGCAGGACAGGGATAAAATGCCCTACCTCCTCCTACCTCCCTGATTTTCTTCATTCCTGGGGAGACCGAGTGTTGCAGCCAGTATGGTGCGTTGTATGCTGGCAATGAAGGAAGAACAACCTGGGAATAGCAGTAATAGTAAGAGAGAAAAGACATGTTGAACCCCTCACAAGCAGCTGACCTCTAGCAATTCCTTCCTGCCATGAGATGTCAATCAGAAGGGAACATCAGAGGGCAAGTGATAGTTTAGCCAACATATAGCTGGAGCATTTAATTTGCAAGATCGATAACTAGTGTCTGTTGAGAGTATCCTTCAGCAACTATTGAAAACCCCACATTGATAAAATAATTCAACCCTTGTTTCTTTAAAGACACTGAAACCAGCTGGGCGTGGTGGTGGCGCACGCCTTTAATCCCAGCACTTGGGAGGCTGAGGCAGGCGGATTGGTGCAAGTTTGAGACCAACCTGGGCTACAAAAGTGAGCTCAAGGTCAGCCTGAACTGCATAACGAGACCCTGTCTCAAAAAGACAAAAAAAAAAAAAAAAAAAAAAAAAAAAAAAAAAAAAAAAAAAAAAAAAAAAAAAAAAAAAAAAAAAAAAAGAAACTGAAACCTAGACCAATTAAGTTGGTTATTAGAAGGAGAATTTAGGTTGTTTACTTGAGGCTCTTCCAACTCTAGCATCATCTTTTTGGAATTGAGGCTGTACTTGCAAATATTTTTTAAATACTTAACGACTGAATTAACTCTTGTGAAATGCTATATAGGATGGTATAATACTCAGTCCATTTGAGGTAAAAGATGCAAAAGGGAAAAATGCCAAGGGTGAAGATAATATTAAAGGAATGCAGAAGTTTTTATTTTGAATCCCCCTAGACTCACTCATGGCTCATCTGCTCCCTGGGTACCAGCCCTTGTAAGTAGCTAATCCTTCGGGTGATTCTAACTATAAGAGCTGCACTGCACAGAATTGCAGGGCCTAGGATGTGCCTTTGTAATTTTCAGAAGTCTTGGCCCTTTCTTTCTCTTTCTCTCTTCTTTTATGAATGTTAGCTCAGAAACCCACAGATACTACGGGGCGAGGCCAGTTCCTGTGCTCTCTACATTCTCCTAAGAGCGTGACTCGCTGGTACCCACCTAGGACCTATTTCATTTAGATAACATATTAGCCAGTGAAAGTGTGCTCAAGATTCCAGATGTGTATTTCCTTCCATCTCCTTTGTTTGCATTTCTAGTCTCTTAAAGACCTTCTTTTCTTTCCTTTAGCAAATGATTCCCTCCTCTGCCATACTCATAATCCAGGCCCTGACCTATTCATTCTTTCATTCTTGCATGAGCTTCAGGACCTTTGAGCTGGGCCAATGGCTCCTACGCTCTTGTTTTCCTACCAGTATGACTTACACATTGCATATGAAAGGTATAATGGCTTCTTGTCAGGGCCTCAGCTGGTCGCCTCAACTATGACAATCAGGCCCACACTGACCATCCACACTTGATTTGTGCAAGGTCTTCTCACTACCTGATTTTACTGCTCAGGGTCACTGTTCTTCTTAAAGACCAAGTTTGACCTTGTCGTGACCCATTACTTCAATTGTTCTGTTTTTCCTTCTAGACCAAGTCCTTTTGTTTGTTTTTTTTGAGATAGGGTCTCGCTATGCAGTTCAGGCTGGCCTTGAGTTCACTTTTGTAGCCCAGGCTGGTCTTGAACTCCAACCGATCCTCCTGCCTCAGCCTCCGGAGTGCTGGGATTATAGGAGTGCACCACCACACCTGGCCTAGACCAAGTCCTTTATCTCAAAGCCTTTGGGCTAAGGTCCCAATAGGATCTCATTTTTATTGTATAACCCGCCTCTTGTAATATGCTATGATCTGAGTGATTCTTGACAATTATGAATAACAAAGTTACTTTGTGTTCTTACTGTGTGCTAGGTGTCATTCTAAATTATATTGTTACATACATATTCAAATATAAGCCCATGAACTATATGGAATTAAGTTCTCTTATTAGCATTTTATATTTAAGGAAACTAAGTCATGGAGATGTTAAATAAATGGCTACAAATTGCGAAGACAAAAAACAACAACAAAAAAAAGTGAGTTTGAATTTCTTGAAAATTTTCCTCTACAATCTGCAATGTTATTTGTCAAGTTATTCTGCATTCCTGGAGGAACAAAGGATTGACTTTTTGTGGCCCATTACATGCCAGAGAAACTATTACACAGAATACAGTAATTTGTTTTTGTTCCTGTGACCCCGACCCCAGAATACGGTAATATTTGACTAGTATTTTTTCCACTTATTTGAGGCTATGGATCTAGTGCAAAATTTTGCATGAGATTAAACTAACCTATTTTATGAAGTGTGGGATTGAAAACTGGTATAAATTCAGGTAAAGCTATATTCTTGTTTCTTTCACTGGAGACCTTTTCCCAGCATAAGTATACTCAAGTGTAGTAAGCAGTCTGCCTCCTGAAAGGACTCCACCCACTTTGGTCATCTGATAGATTATGTATGCATCATTCTCTCTCCCTTTGGACTGATCTAGCTTGCTTAATTTTTATTTGTCAAACACAATGAATACGATGAATCTTTCAGAATTACACATTTACACATTTATTAAAGACATCTTTTAATTTACTAAAAATGCACTACAGCTGTCTTAGTTACTTTTCTCTCATTGCTGGGACAAATACCCGACGCCCAAAATGAAGGAAAGAGAGGTTTACTTAGCTCACAGTTACAGTCCATACTCAGCTGGCTCCAAGGCACAGAGGCACATGGCAGAGAGCAGCAGTTCATAGCAGCAGAACAGCAACAATAGTGACAGATGCAACGGAACAACCATGGGAGCAAAGAGCAACAGCATGTGTCTGTCTCTCTGTCTCTATATTACATTCAGGCTCTGCCTTATCCTATCTGCCTTAGGTCACATCCATAATTCCAGAAGTACTTAGACTCATAATCCCATTAGTACTAAAACACATAATCCCAGTGGACCATGAATCAAGTCTCAAACTTTACAAGTCCCTGCCCTATGATTTGCATGAGGCTTTGGGGGGGGACAACTAGATGCAAACCATAACATTCCACCCCTGGACCCCCAAAGTCTCATACACATTCCTTTGTACAAAAGACGTTTTAGTCTATCTGAAAGAGTTGCCAAAGTTCCACCAGTTTCAGCATTGCTGAGAAGTTCAAATCCCAAGTCTCCTCCAAAATCCAAGGAACACTCTCAGTTGTGAGCCCCTGTATAAAACAATAAATAAATAAACATATCCAACATTCAAAGGCATAAGGTAAACACTACAGTTCCAAAAGTTGCGAACAACAGGGTAATAGAAAACACTGGGACCAACACATGTCCAAACTCCAGCAGGGTAAATATTAAATCCCATAGTTCCAACTAGAACATCCGAAGCAGTCTGCACTGAATTGTGAGCTCCAAAGGCCTTACATGGCTCAGCCCCTATAGCACTCTTGGTGGTAGTTTCCACGGCTTCTCTCTCAGGCTGGCTTTGCTCCCTCTTTGCAAGATCCACATTCCTGGCTTTTCCAAACTTCTGGGGTTTCCACTGAGCAGGCTTCTCACACACAGCTTTACACACTGCCCTTGCAGGGGCTCACTGCCTACCCTACTAGGCCTTCTGCAGTCTAGGTGGAAGCCTTCTTAACCTCAGAACTCCTGCATTCTCAATGCACCTAAAACAACTGAAACATGGATGATGCCAAGGTCTAATGCCAGCTGGAGCAGTAGCCAGGCTTCCTTCTCTCTTGGTTGCAGTCCAGTCGAGTGATTGGACTGATGAATACTCTGACCTTGATTCCTAGGAATGAATTCTCCATGCTGGTGCCATTTTGGAACCTGGTTTGGCTGCTGTCACCATTCTAGTACTTGGGTCTCTGTGGCTTCCTTCTCAAGCAAAACCTCTTTCCTTTGCAATTGTAAGGATGGAGAGCTGCCACCTCTTGTGATGCCCTCAGGCCATCCTTTTGATTCTTTGGTTCCTTCCCAGCAATGGAGATCCTTTCAGCTCCATATTTGCAGTCACAGCTCTCCTGGCGCTGCCTTCCTGGCCAAACTTACAATATTTTAAATCACCCTGTTTGGCTCTTTGCTCTTGATTTTCAACAAAAATCTGGCTAAAAGCTGCTAATACCAACCATCCCAACTGCCCCAACAGTTTACTACTTTGAAATATCTCTTGAAAGATTAATCAGTCCAGGGGCCCAGCAGGATGGCTCAGTGGTCTAAAGCACCTGCTTAGGAAAGCTTGGGCAGCTGCAGGGACTGCGGTTCGATCCCCGGCACCACATGCTGCGCCAGCCCTTCCCTCAGGGCAGGC
>PVJA010016491.1:0-17785 GCA_004027025.1 Myocastor coypus
GGGCGGGGCGGGGAAAGGGAAGGCAGGCCAAGGATCCTGACCCAGCTGGCGTGCATGAGGGCTCAGCTCCCAGTGGTGGGGTTTGAGCTGGGCTGGAACAGGAAGTTAGTCGCTGGAACGCAGAGGCGGGGCAGAGGGGTGCAGGGGCTTACCCGTGGCGGGTGCGCAGGCTCAGCTCCCAGAGGTGGGGTTTGGGCTGGGCTGGATCAGGAAGTTAGTCGCGGGAACGCAGAGGCGTGACAGAGGGGCGCAGGGGATTACCCGCGGCGGGTACGCAGGCTCAGCTCCCAGCGGTGTGGTTTGGGCTGGTCTAGTCCCTTCTATGGAAAATTTTAACAAAAAAGAGTAAAAACCCACTGCTCTAATTGGTTATATAATGGCTGTGACTCATTCAGATGACTTACAGTGAGTGACAAAGGATCTGTAAGATGCTGTACATGGTTCCAGGGTAAATTCTTAGGGCATTTGACTGACCTTTTCAGATTGCAAAGGTTACATTTTTAGTGATATTGGTCTTGCTTTAACTTGGTCTTAAACATACAGCAGAAAAGTGTAACTATGAGGAATAAATAGGAAAGCTAAAAATTAAAAAAATAAAGCTATATTAATATGCTGAGCTGTAAAAGGCTCACGTCAGCAACTTCTGACAATTTTGAGTTGTGCTGATAAATCACTATTATTATGGACTATTGAATTATATTGGATTACTTTGATGAATTCAAATACCTAAAATCTTTGAACTTGACATCAAGTATGAAAAGGTCTTTTAAAGACTTCTCCAGATATAGCTTATCTGACTGCAATGAAACACCCATCTCTGACAAAACAAAACAAGAACGGGGGATATGTTGGGAATCATGGAGGCTAGGAAATTTATCAGATGTGTGTAGGTGGGACCAGGCCTCAGTGCCTAAAGCAAACAAGCTATCTTACTCCTGAGATAAATATCCTGTCTGGTTAAGGCCAGCTATTAGTGTGGCTAGGCAACCTTATATCACATGTTATTAACTTTGCAAAAGTGTAAATAAAGGACCATTCTGCTGTAAGAAAAAGAAAAAAGAAAGTATATATATATGTATATATATATATATATATATACACACACACACATACGGTAGAGTTATGATAGACATATAGCTACTTAGTTCATTGAGAAGAAAGGTTTATATTAATATTGTTTAGACAAGATATGTCTGATTCTTGTCTTCTAAAGAACTACTATGAAGACAGTAATATACAATGTACTAATTATTGTAACTGTCCTACTAACTGGTTTTGAAACTGTTTCAGTGCTATTGTTTCTTTTTTCTCAATAAAATGAATAAAACAAAAACCTCACTGCTCTGCCACTGTTAAATGTCATGTACATGTACAACTCTTCGTGATGAATAAAACCGTATTTTTCTACAAATAGGTACAAGTAATTTTTTACAGAAGATTATAATGTTATATTTAAACACAAGTTACATAATAGTACTGTGAGTTTTTATACTTTCCAGAGAGTATAAATGATTCATCCAGCTAAAGGGAATGTCTATCAACTGATATTACAAGGTCAAAAACATAGGGTACTGATACAATATTAAAGTAAAATACCCGGGAGACCCCTCAAGGGCTGCCATTTGTGCATCGTCTTTTTTGTAAGAGAATGAAAATTAGTACACAAGATATAAAGAAATGATACAGAATTTCACTAAAGTAATAGGAATTCACTAATGGTTGTTATATTGTGTATTTTTGTCTTCCAATTAGTTGTTGAGATTACCAGACACAAGCATGCAAAGTTGGTTTAAAAGTTATAACAAAATCAAACAGGAGAGAGAAAAAATTGTTAGTAACTGCTCCTTGCAATATACCAGTAGAAATCAGCAGTATGATTATCCAGGCTATCCTCATCCCTGTTGTTCCTTCCTTTTGAGCAGTTTCTCTTTCACAATATCTACTGTGCTCTTTGGATTTTAATTATTCTTTCTGGTTCTTACACTAGCGAGACAATATCATGTTTACACATGGGGCTGTAATTTATTTCTCTTATGTATATTTCTGTAGTTAGCTTTGAGTTTGTACTTTTTATACCTGAGTAATACTCTGTTGTATAAAAACACATCTTTTTTATCTATCTCTCAGTTGATGGGCATTTGGATTGTTTTCAAGGTTTAGCTATGACAAATTGTGTTGCTATAAACATAGGTGCACATATATAGTACAAATAATGTTTTAAAACATAAAAGCTAAAAAATAACATCAGAGATCATAAGAAACAAATAGAAGTTCATCAAAATTAGAAGTGTACAGGGGACATTCCAGTTACAAAACAGCTTAAGCAACATGGGTTCAGATGTGGTTAGTGTTCCATTTTGTCTAGAACGTTTAAGCAAGTAGCGGGAAGGTAGGCTTAAGGTAAGACCAGGAAAATAAACTGAGGCCAAATCATGAAGATCTTGTACAACACATTAAGGTGTTTGGTCTTTATACTGTACTTAATTTCAGAGGGGATCATAGATGATGGTTAAATATTACAATGCATATTCTGAAATAACTGTGTTATGCATAGATTTCTCTAGTGATGGAGAATAAAGATTGTAGGTGGGAAAAACCAGTAATGAAACTGATCATCCTGACAAGAAGTCTTGGCCTGTGGCATTGGCAGTGGGAATGCTGTAGAAGTCACAAGTTTGATGTAGGGTCAGTAGGGCCCTGATGACTTTCCAAATGTGGAGTATTTCAGAACGATTGAGAAAGAGAAAAGAGTATCTTGGGATATTAGATAATGTTAATAATAAGCATACAAGCCCATACATTATGGAAGTCCTTTTAATATGTTGTGAAGTTTTTCATGATCAATGCATTTTCCTGCTACTATTTCAACCTGCCCTCACTCTACTTGCTCAGATGTTCTAGCCGAAGCAGACCACTGATCACTTCTGAAACTGTTGCATAAGTTGTCCTGTGACTGAAATGCACTCTGTACTGTTTCATGAGAAATCTGCTGTGCTGGATTTTGCAAATGATTTTCAAGACTTCGTGGACCATCCAAAGAGACCTCACTAGTTTGTGACTATAATTTGGGCTAGCAATTGGAGCAGGACCTACATAGATGTATTTGGTACTGTTGAGGACAGCTACTGCATAACTCCCATGGGAAGCATCCAAATATACAATGAGAGAATAAATAGTAGCACTTTGAAGAGTAGCCCCTAATATTTAATGATAATTGAAATAATGGGCAAGAATAAGATCTTTCAGCTAATAGGAATAAACATTTTCCAGAGAATAGAAAAGCACAAGGCCAAGGATATGGCTGTAGAGTCCAGCTCTTGTATGGAATGTTTGATTTACGCTATAGGGGAATTCTCCAAGACTGTTTCTTCCTCACAGTTGTCCTTAGACAAGTGTAATTTAGGCTTAATCTGAACATATAAAGAGGCTGAGTAAGGCTAGTTTGGTCTTCAAGACAAAGAAGAAATCATCATTTGCATGGTGCATGCCCTGCCTTCTTACTTATTTCACTATTAGAGATGATTACAGAATGCAAATTCTCTAGGATCTGCTGTCCTCCCATAGCCTAGTTGTTAAAGGAGTATTCTGACACCTGAAAGGTACCATTGCATGTGAAACACTGGGTTCTCTAAATCTGCCAGTGAAGTTGGCCAACTGTAAATATGCTCAAAAACATCTGGACAAATCACTTTTTCAGTTTTCAAATGATTTGTTTGACATTGGCCTGAGGGCCTTTGCCTTTCCTGCTCAGTTCTAGAGTCTTGTTAATATATTTTTCTTCTTTTGCCCACAGTTCTCAAGGTAGACTTCCTGAAGATGAGAGTTGAGGCCACAGGTATGTAATCTCTACCCTGATTACAGAATTTTGTTCTTGTAAGTGTTCCTCATGGGATTTCATTTTTTTGAGGAATATGTATACGCAGAGAGTAGGAACTCATCTCCATGCATCAGTCCATTACTCTAAAATTACATGACACTTAAAATCCTTTTAATTCTGAGGTTTTACATGATTTGAGTCACCTTCCTTCCTTTCTTTCTCCCCCAGTTGAACTATAGTTGTAGTTTTATGGATTGCCTTTGAATTGAATCCATTAAGAATCCTAGTCTGTGATATTATAGGCAAGTACATTTGCTTTTCTAAATTTCATTTCCTTGGTCTATAAAATAAGTATTTGGAACCTTCTCACTCCGACAGCTGTTAGATCCATAAGGAAGCAAGTAACTTCCTTTTTGGCATTATAGCAGATATCAGGAGGATATCTCAGTGTCTGTAGAAGAACCTCACCCCTTCAAACCATATAACTATTTCAGTAATAACCATTTGCACCTTCATCCTCAGTCCTTTATATTTGCCTAATGAAGAGTGCTTTCATATCTGTTATCCAGCTCCAAAGAAATTGCATGCCAGAAATAAAGAGGATAATATACATTGTAACTCAAATCAATAAACTGAACTTTGGAGGAAAAAACGTAATTTGACAAGGCTATAGGAGAATTGGAGGCCAGGAAAATGTTTTTTTCTACTTGAGATTTATGATTGCTGATCAGCTTTATGGTATGATATAGACTGATATATAAATGAGACACAAATATCTGGAAATTGTCTTCCCACATGATCCTTGGTTGGTTTTCCTTTTCTTCCCTGTCTCTGCCAGTGCTCAGAGCTCCATGGGTAAATATACTTCTCTTTATTGGCCCCTATAAAGGTGAGTTCCAGTAAAAAGAATATTGGCAGTATTGTAGGGTTATTCAAAAAACTGTATGATGCAAGTAGGCATAATCTCACAAACTTCTACTTTCCTTGGCAAGCTTTTTGGTAATCAAGAGTTAAAATCAAAGGCATAGAATTTATAGCTTTGACTGGAGCGCATTCTTAGAAGTGTTTTATTTTATCTGAGCTATAAGGGCCTTTTCCGAGCCAGCCTTTGTTGTTCAGAAGATTAGCTACCAATTGTCAGCTTAGCTGCACACCCAGAGAGACTCCATAGTTCAGTGGCTATTAAGTGTTTAGCCAGTCATGCTAATTCCATACTCTCTTTTTTCCCTTTTAGATTTTAAAAGCCTTCACCTCGGGGACCCTTTCCAGGTTACTTGCTGAATCATTCTGTGCTGAAGAGCAGCTCCTTCCTGGCCCTTCACATTCAGGCTCTGAGAATTCATAAAATAAGGGCCACAACCTTAGACACATGTTTATTTCTCCTTTATAGTCTGTTTTCCTCCCCCTAAGAAGTCTATCTTGAGCTCCTGTAACACTGTGGAAGGACTGAACTCCCTCTACCAAAACCAAGGTATCCACTGATGAGTTGAAGAGGGAAGCTTTATTTTCAACTCTTTCTGAACTTCCTGCTTGCTCAAAAGGCCATTGAACTTAGAAAGATTCAGAGATAAAGCTCCACATCAGGGGTATTTCACTCAACTAAAGGCCACTTGAGTTGGGGCCATTGCTTACCTTGGTTGGAGGGGTGCAAGAATGTTTGCTGAACATTGGAGAATTTTAATGTGTCTCTTATCTAGGATATGGACACTGGTGTCATGTTGGTGTTCTGATGCTGGCACATGTTGCCAAGAACCTTTCTTCTGTGGGATTAGATGGCATGAGTGATGTCCCCATGGGATCCTTTTCCCTTGTGCACTTATGAAGATGGCCTACCTGCTCTTGCATACAGCCACTTAGGACAGATCTGCAAAGCATATTTTGCATATCAACATCTAGTCTATTTGGATTTTTGTTCATCCCACCTTCATCTTCACCTGACTGCTTCCTTTCTAAGCAATCAAGAAGAACAAAAAAATCAGAATTGGAAAACATTTCTTTATAGAAAGCAGACTTTGTCCACTTGAAATTCCATTCTTCGGCTAAGTGCTAAAAAATTGTTAAAGTGGTTTGAGATGAAACAGCTATTGCTGTTGTTTTATTTTTGTCTTCTGCTGATAAGTTCATTTTATCTTCTTAAAACAGTTCTTAACCCAGTACCCATGGATTTAAGAATTCCATAATACCCCTGAGATGCTATGTGTAATTCCATGACAATATGCCTTTTCTGGGCAGAAGAATTTCTGCTGAGCCTGTGACCCATAAATGTTCAGAACCACAATCCCAAGGAAAAAAAAAAGTTTGCTACCCATGAAGTAATTCGTTAGAAGGACCTTTCAAAAACATTTCATTCACTAGCTAATTTACTGGCAGAGGAAAGTTAGTAGCCATAGCAGAACAAGATTCCAGTTGGCTAGGCTCCTAAACAAGGTTTTTTCTATTACACTATGCTTACATAACAAAGCTCTTCATGATTGGTGACTTTTATGGTCATTATTTTGGAGGTTTGGCTTTACCATTTTGTTGAGCCCTATATATTTGCTATCAGTGTATTAGCTGAATCACTGGAAGAGAACTAAATAAACATCAGTACTGTACATCAGAAATCTGAGGAGTAGACCATTCTGGATCATGTCTGTTACAGAGAAGCTACTATGAAGAATTCAAAGTTTTCATTCCCTTTATGTGCATGGGCCATACATTGTCTTTAGGGCTTATGTAATTATAACGTAGTCCAGTGCCAGAGAAAGGACTTTCTAACTTGCCATGTTCTAACAAGGTCCTGCTAATTCATTTGATGAAGGGGAACAAGAAGTACATATGTTCAAACCTACATGCCTTTGGGACAGTGCTACTGAAAAGTGGTAGTGACTTTTAAGACTGGACTCCAAGTATATTTTATTCATGAGTTAGTTCACATGTCCAAACACAGTGAAAGCCTCTGTGAATATAATGGAGTAGAGACTTAATACCATTTTAAATGAAGACACACTCACATGGCCACAATGAACTCTTTCTATGTAAGATTTCTCAAAGGCTATGTTCTTAAGAAAGCTGGACAAGAGAATTAAGTAGCCATCATTATACCTGCTGCTTAGCACCAAAACTAGTCTCTGTGAAGCTTGCTGACCTCTTATTGAGTACAAATTGGTGACATGTTGTTATGACTAACCAAAGTAGGTGTACAGAATTTGGCACAGAAGCAGTGGACAGTGGAACTTTAATACCTTTCAAGATTGTACAAGTCGGGCGTGGTGGCTCACGCCTGTAATCCCAGCACTCGGGAGGCTGAGGCAGGAGGATCAGTGCGAGTTCGAGACCAGCCTGGGCTACAAAAGTGAGCTCAAGGCTAGCCTGAACTGCATAGCGAGACCCTGTCTCAAAAAGACAAAAAGAAAAGATTGTAGAGACATGGTTTGACTTTGGTTTTACTCAGAGGAAAATAGCACATTCACCACTACAAATACTGTAGTATCCTTGAAAGACATACAGAGGTACTGTAATTCCAGTGGAAGAGGTGTACAGAAACTTGGCAAGGAGATTGTTATGTTACCTAGAATACAGCCAGCTTGGAGAGATTGGGCCACGACTCACTGTGAGCCAGAGAACAGGGATTGGGGAGCTCTGCCCCTACTCTGGGTAGTCCCTAAAGAATATACCACACTGGCACTCTGATTTAAAGAGCAAAAGCTTCTAAGGAGAGGTAGGCTATTTTGGGGTGAGAGTAGCTTGGCCTAAGCTTCATGGATGGTCATTTGGAGCAGATTATAGTGAGAGGATGATAATCACATAGTGACTGCTATAGAAAATTATTGTCAACCTTGGGTAGTAGGTTAGAGAAACTGAAAGTGGGTGCTCTATAGCTCTTTAACTGGCAGTGATAAGAAAGAAGCTAACACTTATTTAGTAATTCCTAAGTGCTAATGCTTCACATACATTATCTCATTTCATTCTTGTAACGGTAACACAAGTGATCATCTCATTTTAGGAATAAGAGAATGATGATGGCCCAGTAGGCTTACATAACACACACAAAAGTACATGGATAGTAAGTAATAAAACTATGATTTAGGTCCAAGAATTTCTGATGCTGTGCCCTACACTGTTGTCTATTTGCACTGTGAGGTAGGCATTTGAACACAGGCCTTATTACTGGATTGCCAGGGCTCTTGCCTGTTTAGCGCAATATTAAAAGGTGAGCATTTAAGGGAGGGAAGAGGTACAAGTCCTTACAGAGGAATGAAAACTGGCTGAAGAATATTCCAAAGTTGGGCTTTCTCTTCATCTTTGGTTTACCCATTGGATAACAATTTTCTAAATAGCTTACACAGTTTTCAAAGTGAAAAGATCTTATAAATGTCTCTGTGCTTTGTAAATACTTTGCCAAGGTTATAGCATGTATAACTTGAATCCAGGAGATGTGTGACACCATTCTCCACAGTGCAGTTTGAGACTCGGAAAATGTTTCTGTGCCTCTGGTATTTAATGACTTAGACTCATAGCTCTACAAAGATTTTCTGTGATGACAACAAATGTCATGAGATGGTGTAAAAAAGAAAAGTGAATGAATTTTTATTTTTTTAGATTTAAAGGTGTGTTGGGATGTCAAACCACTGAGAGCCAAAACTGGGCATCCAGTTTCAATATTAAAATACATTCATGTAAAGTATTTCTAAAATACTGTCATGGGCAGTTAGCTTTAGATTTTCAAGAAGTTCCTTGATTCTGTAATAACTAGAACAAATAAAGGAATAGATCACTAGTTCTGTGACAAAAAAAAAACTTGTCTTTTGAGAGAATGTAGATCAATGATGCTACTGTTAAAGTAGCAATAGTCAAGTGGCCTTGACACATTATCCACAAGCTTCAGGAACAAAAAGTTGCAGAGTGAAACAAGATAACTTGTGATATTTTTAATGAAGCACAGTCCTTATTTTAATTGAAAAATGAAGCACTTGATGCCAAGGACATTAGGAGAGGTAAAAAAGACTGCCTATGTGAAACATGTGAAATTAGAAAAAAATGCTATACTAGGGCCCATTCATGTGACTTTCAATAAAGTGTACTGAGTGTTTAGTATAAATGTCATTCATGTGCAGGTTTATCATGGAAATAGTCTTTGAATATGGCAAGACTGATGGTACAGCTATTACCAGCTGCTCACCTTATCTTTCACAAATCCCAGGAAGCCTGGATACGGAATTCTTTTTGAATCTAAGAAGCTTGGTCTGCTTTTTCATGAAAACATCTGCTGGACTTGCTACTCAAAATGTGTTCTTAGCATCAGTATTACCTGGGAGCTTCTTAGAAATGAACTTTCTCAACACCTACCATGCATATCTACAACCAGACTTTATTTTAAGATCTCCAAGAGACTGCTATGTACACTGAATTTTGAGAAGCGCTAGATAAGGCAGATCTTATAAGTTGAGAGTGGTTGCAAACATTGAGTACATAGCTGCCTGCTTCTTGCATTGTTTTGCACATGTCCTTGTGCTTTGGTGAAAGTGAATGATGTTTCTTCACCTGTATAATGAAATCAGCCTGGGAAATAAGGCAGAAAGTGACTTGGCTTTCAAATTCTATTTGGTAAAGACAGTGGAAAGGCAACAGGGGCCAGTTAAAAAGAACTCCTTTCAAGAGCTTCAGGGGTTCTCATTGAGCTTTGTCACTGGCTCCCTGAAATGCCGAGTCCCTGTCTCTCTGTCTGTCTGTCTCTGTCTGTCTGTCTGTCTCTCTGTCTCTCTATCTCTCTGTCTCTCTGTCTCTCTCTGTCTCTCTCTCACTTTACTTATTTTTAAACCAGGTAATTCAAAGGGATTTTAGTTCTTTGATATTCTGTTATTCTCTGGTGTGAATTTTGCCAGAGTCTTCAATGTAATGAAAACAGACAACTGTGCTGGTTGTTAGCCATAGTTAGCAATCTTTCATTCACTTATGAAGGGGAATTCTGGGAGGTAATTTCAGAGTAATGGCAAAGAAACATTAATGGAAGCCAGGTGCCAGGAAGGACACGACTAGTTCAACAACTTAAAATTAGCCAGTTCTTAATAAGATTAACAGAACATCCACATTGTTTTGAGATGCAGTGATCTCAAACCATACTTGAGAAATCAACTCATACCGTTATCATTGCATGATCTAATATGACTAACTCTGCTTTTTAGGAATATTTTTTGGGGTACAGGGATGTATAAAAGAGTATGTAAACTCTTGTTCCCCCACTGTCTCTTTAAGGTAGGACTGATGCTCATTATCTGAATATCACTAGCTATGAATTAACCTCTAAGGCTTGGAGAAACAAATTCAAAAACTTGCCTCAGGGCATATCCCAGAGCCAAAGGCAGAAAACAGATGCTCATATTGCCAATTCAAAGGTATTTCAACTCTTTACTTTTTTGGAGTGAGGAGTATACCAGAATCTAGATGCCTTTCATATTCAAATCAGCAACAATGTGTGAAATTCTTTTGCTTCACCTTCACTTGACTTGATTTTCTTTTCTGACTCTGCTATTTATAGTTTACGTCACACAAGAGTGATTTCATTGGACCAACTCAAATAATCCTGGATTGTGTCACCATTTTTTGTCTCTCTATCTTGAAGTTAACACTTTAATCACATGTTTAACATTCCCTTGCCATGTACTCACAGTTGTGAGGAATCAGAACATGGATTTTCCTTGGGAGTTCTAATGGGGCCTTACAGACATGAAATAATTGCTACAAAAGTCCAACTTGCAGTATAAAGATACATGGTTAGGGCCAGGGGGATAGCTCAGTAGAATAAGCTCAAGGTCCTGAGTTGAATCCCCGGTACCAAACAAAAAATAAATAAATAAAAACGAAGATCCATGGTTATCAGCAGATTAATTCTCAAAACAATAAAATAACATCACATGCTACCTCATTGGCAGCCAGAACTATCATGGTTGTTGAAACTCTTCCATAATCAAAAACACATAAGAGCAGTTGGGCAACATGCTGGAGGAAGTGGTAGCAAGTACAGTGAGGATTCTGGGAGATGATGGTTTTCCAAGATTGCATCTTGATGGTGATAACAAGTTCATTAACCAGTTTCAGTCTACCCCTAGGAGGAGGTGTAGAAGTATTTTCCTCAAAAATCCAAAAATAAGATGTGTACTTCCCATGGTCATATCATTTGTTCATTAGGAGTAGCACTTATACCATGTCTGCTACATGAAAAATGTATTTCTAAGCATTTTTTGGGGTTTGCTGAATTTGTCTAAATATAGTTCCTTATGGCACATCCTAGTATTAGCTCTACTTCGTAGATGATAAAACAGGCACAAAACATTATATAATATTTCAAGTTCTCAAAGCCAGGAAATAGTTCAGGGTTCAAATCCAAACCATTTCCTTACTTAATTCCCTTAGAAAAACTGAAACCACTATCTTGGGAAAATTCTGTAAGACAGATTCAGCCATATTTGATTTGAAAGTTCCTTATATTTTTGATCCACTCAGCTTGTCCTCAATCACATAATGTTATGACATCACAAATTAGAACAGCTGAGCTTTCTGGAGGATTTTCTTAACTTTAGAAACATTCTAGGTTTTATGGAGTCAATGAGATGCAAAAAGAAGATGCCATACCTTTTTTTTTTTTACAGAGGCTAGGGGACTTATCACATCAGATAGATTGGGTGAAAATGGAACAGCTCCAGGAATGTGCTATACAGAGTATTCCACTTCGGGTCCTCCCCTGTGACATGGGATCTCCACATTTTGGTATGTGTGTTAACTTTCTGTTGCCAAAACTAATATGTGAGATAATGAACTTGTAAAGAGAAAAAGGTTTCTGACTCACAGTTTTAGAGTTTTAAGTTCATGGTTAGTTGTCACTGCTAATTTGGTTAAGGCAGTACATCATGGTAGGAGCATATAATAGAGGAAAAGCAGCGGTGTTCAGGAAGCAAAAGAGAAAAGGGTTGGGGTCCCACTGTCCCCTTAAAGGCTATGTGCCCAGGGACTTGAAGATCTCCCAGTAGGTCCTACCTATTAAGAGTTCCACCACTTTCCAATAGCACCAAGCTGGGTACCAACCGTTTAGCCTAATGGCCCTTTGGGGGACAGTCCATATACAAACTATATGCATTGAAATTTCTCTGAATTTCATCAAAGTCCAAATAACCTGGCCCTCAGAATTCCCAAAAGGGAAACTTGGAAGTAAGACTAAAAAGGAAGACTTTTCTGGCTCTGGAGAGCAAAGCTATATCTCTTCTGTGCCTTCCTTTTCTCAGTCATTAGCATGCCTGTGGGTACTGACTTTTCTCTACTACAATCAGCCTTGGATTTACTACTCCAATTTTTACTACTCTCAGGTATTCCCACCCAGATCCCATAATCCTGGCAAGTGCCACCTCAGGATAGTTCCTAGAACCATCAGGATGCAAGACAGGTGAGGCATAGATACCATGAATGCTGACAGTTCCTCACCTCTTCCGTATCCCTACTAACAGCATGCATGATTTAGAATTGTCTTTCGCTCTAGGCCTGAAAGCTAGAGCTTAAACTGATTTCTGGTGTTGCTCCCTTGGTCTTCCTTGCTAGGTGCTGCTAATCAGACCCTAACCTCTAACCTCCAACCACGAAAGGAACATAAACACCATTATTATATGCATTTATGCTTTAATCCATGCATCATAATTTTCCTCTTCATTCCTTATATTTGTCTATATTTCCATCGATAAGTAAAAGGGGCCTAGAATAAACTGGAAATTTGTACCCACTTTGCCACTTGAAGCCGTACAGATATAGATGAGTTGCTTCACCTAAATATGTATAGTTGGCCAGTAATAAGTGCTCAGTTAATATTATTATTTTAATGTTATTTTAACAAGAAATCACAATGAGACAGCTTCAAAACACATTAGTAGGACAGCCACAATAATTAATACAATGCATATTGTCTTCATAATAGTTGATCAGAGTACAAGATGCAGACATGATAATTTTCTAAACACTATTGGTAAAAATATTCTCATTGATCTAGGACAAAATTGTTGTAAGCATAGTCCAATATTCCATAATAGTAGTGAGTTATTGGCAGAACTGACAATGTCAAAGGTGTTGCCTTAAGCCTTTTACAGCTCAGAATGCTTATCTGGCTTTACTTTTTATGCCTCATGGTTAAACATTTCTGCTGGATGGTTAAGGCCAAGTTGAAGCAAAACCTATATAATGAAACAAGTAACTTGTATCTGACAAGGTCAGTTAAATCCCCCCAGGATTTACCTTGAAACAATATACAGCATTTTGTAAAAATTTTGTCCATGTCAGCCATCTGGAGGAATCATGGCCACTTCTTGACCAGTTTGTATTCTGTGAAAGCCTGAGAGAATATTTTCTCTCTAGGCGACTCTCCTGAGGTGCACTATATATTTTGGGTTCCTTTCCTTTGTGGCCCCGTAATCTCCCTGAACAGAAAATTTGGGACGCTGCTGATTTACAAGATGTTACAGTATAGGTTTTCTTATGTCCTGAGTCCTCACTGATCTTGAAGGGCTAGGGCCAAAATATTGGCTATCCTTATAGCAATTCTTTTTCTCTAACATTTTGGTCTGCAAACTTAAGTTCTTAACCTTCCAAAAGAGAAGCTTAGTGATACTATATCTGTGTAACATAGGTACTTCAGCATAACATTCCTGTCTTTCTGAATATCAAATGCCTTAGACTTAACATGGAACTGGTATTTTCCATTGATGGTTGATGTTCTAATAAATCCCTATAGAATGTGATAAAACAGTTATACATTTTTACATAGCAATTTAGAAATCTAAGCATATACAAAATTGTATCAAGTCAATCATATGGCATTTTTCTTTCTCTCTTACTTTCTTGTATTACTTTTTTTTAAACATTTACTTGACAGTATAGCAGTAATTGAAATGACATTAGACGGAGCACATATCTAAAAGACCAGAATACAGGCTTCCAAGTATGTTTTTAATATTACACATTGCTATCCTCAGTGTAAAAATCCTGTTGGAGATTCATAGGACCACTGTCTAATTCATCCTGTGTATGGTTTTGCTCTTGCCAAGTTTCCTAACTTTTCTTTTTGCTGTCTTTTCATTGTTTAATCCTTAAGTACTTGATTTCCATTAAGCTGTGCTATGCCTTTCCATTTTTATTTCTTCTTTTGAGTTCTTACACTGGGGAGACTATACGATGTTTACACATGTAGGTCTGATTTATTTCACTTATGACTATATGTTTAAGATATATCCAATTATATATGAAAACTTCTAATTTCTGATGCTTTATAGTTGAGTAATATTCCATTGTATAAAAACACCACATCTTTTTCCACCATTCTTCAGATGACAGGCATTTTGTTTGTTTCCAAGATTTGGCTATCCCAAATTGTACTGCTATAAACAGAAGCACAAACATCACTATGATATGATGTTTTCAGTTCTTCTGGGAAAATTCCCAGTAGGGCGATAGCTGGATTAAATGGGATTTCCAGTTCTAGTTTTTTAAGGAGTCACCACACTGCTTTCCATAATGGTTTCGTCAGTCTGCAAATCCCACCAGCAGTGGAGAAGGGTTCCTTTTTCCCCACAGACTCCAACATTTTTTGTTTGTTGATTTCTTTATGTTAGCCATTTTTTCTTGGGTGAGATGGTATCTGAGTGTTTTAATTTGCATTTCACGAGTGGCTAGGAATGTTGAGCATTTCTTCATGTATTTATAAGCTTCCCATATTTCTTCCTCGGAGAAATGTGTATTCATCTTGGATGCCTGTTTCTGGATGGGTCTTTGAATTTTGGAACCCTAAAGTTTTTTAGTTCTTTACAAGTTCTACATATAAGACCTTTGTCTGAATACTTCTTAGTTAAAATTTTTCAAAAGTTGTGTGCTGTCTTTTAACTCTGTTGGTAGTTTCTTTCTTTCTTTTTTTTTTTTTTGTCTTTTTGAGACAGGGTCTCACTATGCAGTTCAGGCTGGCCTTGAGCTGACTTTTGTAGCCCAGACTGGTCTCGAACTCACACCGATCCTCCTGCCTCAACCTCCCAAGTGCTGGGATTACAGGCGTGCGCCACCACGCCAGGCTTGGTAATTTCTTTGACATGCAAAAACTTCTCAGCAAGAGGAGCTCCCAGTTGTTGATTCTTTCAAGTATTGCACGTATGTTTTGATTTTGTCCATGAAATGTTTACCTACCCTGACGTCTTTAAGATTTCCTCCTGCTTTCTACTCCAGGAGATTTAGTGTTTCTATTTTAATATTAAGATCTTTAATCCCTTGTGATCTTAGTGCATGGTGAGAAACCTGAGTCAAGTTTTAGTTTTCAGCATGTAGAGAGCCAAATTTTGCAGCACCATTTGTCAAAGAGGCTATCTTCCAGTAAAAATGTTTCACCCCTTTCTCAATGATAAGGTGGCTGAGTGTGTTTGTGTTTTCCTCTGCATCTTCTAATCTATTTCATTGATCCTCAGATCTTTTTTTTGCCAATACCATGCTAATTTTATTAATCTAGCTTTGTAATATAATGTTAGGTCAGGAATTGTAATGTTTCCTGCCTTACCTTTGTTGCCCAGAATTTTCTTTGCAGTTCTAGGTCTTTTCTGGTTCCAAATAAATTTTAGGGATGATTTCTCCATCAGGTGGAGGTATGTTGATGGTATTTTGATAGGAATTGCATTAAATATGTATAATAATTTTTCATGTATTTCCATCTTCACAATGTTCTTTCTATCCAGGAGCAGGAAGTATCTTTCCATTTTCTGAAAGTTCTCTTTTTTCAAAGTACTGTAGTTTTCATTGAATAGATCATTTACTTCTTTAATTAGATTAGTTGCTATGTATGTCATTTTCTGCAGTGCTATTGTAAACTTTATTTTTTCATTAAGTTCTCTTTCAATGTGTTTGTTCTCTTGTGGAGGAATACTATTGACTTTTGGGTGTTGATTTTGTATTCTGGTATGCTACTGAATTTGCATATTAATTCTAGTACCTTTTTGATGGAGTTTTTTGGGTCTTCAAAGTAGAGTATCCTGTCATCTGCAAATAAAAATAGTTTATTTTCTTCTTTACCTATTTTTATTCATTATATTTCTCTCTCTTTTGTAATGGCTGTACCGAATATTTCCAGAAGTATATTGCATAGGATTGGTGATAGAGGACATCCTTGTCTTGTACCAGATCTGAGAGTAAAAGATTTCAGTTTTGCCCCATTTAGAATTATGTTAGCCATTGAATTGTCACAGATAGTTTTTATGAGGTTGAGGTAGAAGCCATCTGTTCTAATTTTCTGTAGCACTTTGAACATGAATGAATGTGAAACTTTCTCAAAAACCTTTTTGGCATCAATTGAGATGATCTTGTGTTTTTTTGGATTTGATCTATTGATATAGTATATTACATTTATAGATTTTTGTATGTTGAACCATCCTTGCATCCCTGGGATGAATCCTACCTGGTCATGGTGTTTAATCTTCTTGATGATTTACTGCATGCTAGTGGCAAGAATTTTATTGAGGATTTTTCCATCTATGTTTATGATAGAAATTGTCCTGTAGTTCTGCTTTTAGTTGCATCTTTCCCTGATTTTGGTATCAGTGCAATACTTGTCTCCAGAAATGATTTTAGGAGGAGTGCTTCCTTTTCACTTTCATTGAAGTCTTTGAAGAATATTCAGATTACATCTTCTGTAATTTCTTGTAGAATTCAGCAGTGAATCTATCAAGAACTGGACTTCTCTTTGTCCATAGGTTTTTAATTACATTTTGTATTTCATAGGCTGTTATTTGTTTATTGACAGTCCTATATATCTTCTTCATTCAGTTTTGGTAAATTGTAGATTTCTAGGACTCTTTCAATTTCATCTGGGTCTTCAATTTTTTGAGACTAAGATTCTCAAAGTAGCTATTTATGATCCTCTGAATCTTTCCTGGGTCTGTAGTAATTTCACCCTTTTCACTCCTTATTCCTTGAATTTGAGACTTTTCTTTCCTCTTTTTGGTGATGTTAGGTAGGGCCTTATTAAATTTATGTAATCTTTCAAAGAGCCAGCTTTTCAATTCATTAATTCTTTATGTTGTTTTCTTTCTTGCAATTGAATTAGTTTCTACTCTAATCTTTAAAATTTACTCCTGTTTTTGAGCTTTGGGTTTGGTTTGCTCTTCCTTTTCTAGACAATGTAGGTGTAGCACTAGAGAATTTTTTGTTACTGTTCTGCTTTCTTAATTTGTGGGTTCAGAGCTATAAATTTGATACTAAGAACTTCTTTCATTGCATCCCATAAGTTCCAGTAGGTTGTGTTTGCATTTTCATTAAATTGTAAATATTGTTTTATTTCTTGTTTAATTTCTTCTGTAACCCCCTGGTTGCTGAGGAATGTGTTGTTTAATTTCCATGTATTTCTGGGGTTCTTGTGGATTCTTTTGCATTTATTTCCAGTTTCATTGCACTGTGGTCAGATAATATGCATGGGATAATTTTTGTTTTTTTGCAAATAGTTAAGCGTGACCTATGGACTAGCATGTAGTCTATTTCAGAAAATGTCCCATGTGCAGCTGAAAGAAATATGTATTCAGAAGTGCTTGAGTGGAACCCTGTATATGTCCACTAAGTCCCATTTTTCAAAATTCTTGTTCAGATTTGCTATATCTTTCTTAAATTTGTGTGTGCTTGACCTATCTTTTTGGGATAAGGGGCTGTTAAGGCCTCCTGTTAAGCTTGTGGTATTGGATATTAGATTTTTATGTCCATTAAGATTTGTCTTATATAGCTCGGTGCTCCCATGTTCACTGTGTCCATATTTATGAGTGTTATAATTTGTCTTGAATTTTTCCCCTGACCAGTATATAATGACAATCTTTATTTCATTTTATCAATCTTGGTTTCAAGTTCAGACTATCTGCAAAGAGGATTGGTACCCCTGCTTTTTTCTGAGGTGTTGGGGCTTGTAGTATGTTTTCCATCCTTTGACTTACAACCTAT
>PVJA010016491.1:17885-43462 GCA_004027025.1 Myocastor coypus
TTATTTTATTTTATTTTTCTTGTTTCAGAACCTTTATTTGTTTATTTACTCATTTTTATGGCCGGCTCAGCCCACCCCGAGGGCAGGGCTGGCGCAGCATGTGGTGCCGGGGAATCGAACCATGGTCCCTGAAGCCGCCCAAGCTATCCCAAGCAGGCGCTTTAGACCACTGAGCCATCCCGCCGGGCCCATTACCTACTATTCTTTATCCCTTTTTCTTCTTTGCTTAGTTGGTTGTCCTATTTGGTCAGTTCTCTCTGTTGTCATTCATGGAGTGTGGGACATTATGGCCCTCTCTAAATTATTTTTTAGAAGACTATGTAGTTTTAGCTTTGACATCATTAAATTCTTCAGTTGTTCTTTGCCATGGAAGTATTTCACTTCTATGTCATACTTGAAAGTTAGTTTTGTGGGGTGTAGCAGTGTGGGCTGGATTTTTTTTCATGGAGGAGTTGAAGCACTCTGCTCCATGCTCTTCTTGACTTCTTGATTTGTGAAAAGAAATCTGCCATTATTCTCATGGGCTTTCTTTCTTTCTTTCTTTCTTTCTTTCTTTCTTTCTTTCTTTCTTTCTTTCTTTCTTTCTTTTTCTGATGGGTTTTCCTTTAAATGTGATCTGTTTCTTTTCTCTAGTGGTTTTTAGTATATTATTCTTCTGCTCAGTTTCTGAAATCTTGACTGTTACATGTCTGGGTGTGTTTTTAATTGGGTTGATGTTATTTGGAGTTCTGTATGCTTCAGTTAGCAGAATACCAGATCATTTTCTCATATTTGGGAAGTTTTCTCCTCATACTTCTGCCAATACACTTTTTAAAAAATTTTATTTTTTTTTCTTGTTTCAGAACCTTTGTTTGTTTATTCACTCATTTTTATGGCCGGCTCAGCTTGCCCTGAGGGCAGGGCTGGCTCAGCATGTGGTGCCGGGGATCGAACCGTGGTCCCTGAAGCCACCCAAGCTTTTCCAAGCAGGCGCTTTAGACCACTGAGCCATCCCGACAGCCCCTGCCAATGCACTTTTTATATCATTTATATTGACTCATTTCTTGTTGATGCATATTAGTCTCACATTTTTCATCTTTGCATTGCCTTGCAGATGTTGAATTATTTTTTCCTTCATCGAACTTTTGAAAGATTGTTTTTTACCTTTTCACTAGCTGTGACTGTGCATTCAAGACCCGAAACTCTGTCTTCAGTTTAATTCATATGGTGTTGCTAGCTTGTCATTGACATTTTATTGTCCAGTATATGTCTTTGAATCTGCTTCATGCGATCTATTTCTTTCCTATGTTGTTCATCGAAGGATTCCATCGTTTTTCTATTCTCCAAATTTTTATCAATGTCTTCTTCAGAAACATTTAAGTCTTTCATTATAGTTATCCTTTCGTCCTCTATTTCAGAGATTATTTCTGATCTCATTTCCTCTCTACCTTTCCACAATTGTTCCTTTACTTCAAACACTATTAATTCAGAGATGTCTTTTTTTTTTTTTACTTCAGAGGTTAATTGTAATGTTAGTTCCACTATATGTTTCTGCATTTGTTTCTTTGTTTCAGTTGCTGTGAATTCAGAGATTTCTGCTGTGTGAGTCCCATTTTCTTCTATGCTACTGTTTCCTGCATTTATTCTGGGTGGGCTTAGTGCTTAAAATTACATCTTGCTGTTTCTCTTTGTTATTTTTTTTATAGCACTGTCCTATGACCTTTGGCATAGAACTTTGGCGAAGTTATGCCTTTTGCGCCTATTCAAATTTGGGTCTGGATCTACCAAACTTGATAATGTCCAGATGTAGCTGGCTGGGTCTACCAGCTGTGCTCAGCTTCTTCCTGTCGCAATTTCTTGAAGTTAGCCCACTGTACTCCTCTGGCAAGATGTTCAGCTCCTGGATTCGCAGGGATTGTCTCATTCCCAGGCTTTGTGCAGGGAATTTTGCTGCAGGGTTTCATAGCAGATGCCTGTGCCTGGTTTCTGGGCATGGAAGAAATTCCATTGTTGTAGAGTGGGGGTGGGGGTGGTGCAGGCTGAGAGGTCCTACCTGCATGCCTGCAGGTCTGGGTTCTGGGCATGAAGAAACTGCGTGCACACCGGTATGGGTTCTGGGTGGGGAGGAAGTTGAGGGGGTACAGTCCGAGAGTTCTTACCTGCGCACCCACTGGTCTGGGCTCTGGATGGGAGTGCTTAGTTAATATTAAACAATGGTGGTGGCAGCAGAGATAGTAGTAACAATTGCCTCAGTATACTATCCAGGAATAGAATCTTCCTGAATGTCAAATACTATCAAATTTGCGGATTCCTCTGTTTGATATAATCTGCCTCTCAGAAAAAAAATGTCTCTTGGCCTCAAGACTAACCATCTTGACCCCTACTTTTCTATCTAAATTGTTCCCATGTATCATTTCTTTCTGTCCTTATTCTACCCTGGAGGAACTCATGAAAATAACCTAGGCATACTATTCTTCCTTGTGAATTTTCCAACAAAGAGATATTGAAGACTTCTAGGTTTTGGTGTCTGACAAAGTCTTCTTATGATAGTGCAGCTCCAGTTGGTGTGGCCCTGGTATATTTAGCCTCCTATCGATTTTGCTATTGTGGGAAACTGCTGTCTTGCCCATGCTACATTAGTACCCTTTCCTGCTACATATTGCCCTGCAGTTTTCATTGCAGTTGTGCTATGATGTTTCTTTAAGGGCACTCACAAAGGGGATGGGTAGATCTTAGGAGATAGAAGAGAAATACTATCCTGCTGTTGACCAGTTTCACATTTAACCTAGACTCTTTCCTGTCTAAAGTGTATTTATGTCTAATAAGAAATTACATATTCTCTGAAGTGGAAAAGGCACTACAAAAAGCCTCAAGAAATACATCTAAGGACCGGCCAGATAACCTTCTTAGGCAGACACAGGGACCAGGTTTTGATCCTTGATGTACCATGGTGGCCCCGCCCCTGTGGCACACTGAGATATTGAGACTGGGCATGGTGGCACATACCTTTAATCCAAGCCCTTCTGAGGCTGAAAAGAGGATCACTATGAGTGCAATCTGTGTAGCGAGACACTGTAGACTCTGTACTAGATACATAAAAAAGAAATACATCTAAAACTCCTTTAAATTGATTTAAAGAGTTCTAGGGAGCAGCATAGCTGACAAGTAGGCCAGTCCCACTATGACAAAGACAGGTAAGGGAACTCAGCTCTGATCATAAAGGGAAAAGATATGAAAATCAGATCTACAGCCTTTTCATGAGTTGTGTTTTGAGAATTCATGGCTTTGAGGGTTGAAAGAGGACTTGAGATGGAATTGTCGTCCTCTAAGAACAAAGAAAAGAAACAAATACTATTGAATGTCTGTTGTCTACAAACCTTCATGTGGGAGAAACCTCAATTCTTGGGCATTCCCAGTGGATCTAGCACTAGATTTAAGATGGTAATTGGGTGAAAATATTGCTAGCGCTTGCCACATATATTGCATGCATTTTATATATGCCTTGCTTTACAAGTTGTTCTGTTATCTCCAGTGGAATGAACAGCATGAGCCTTCTTCCAATCCTAGAGGAAACTGGTTTACTTTTAAAAGATACTTCTTGTCCTACTTCCTTTCTTTTGCTCTGTAAATCCGTGGAGTATTATATTTTGAAGGGAATGGAAAAGGCACCACATCTATGATACTGTGTATCAGCCACTGCTCGCTGTAATTTAAAAATATGAATGCGTTTTATCTTCACAGTAACTCTATGAAGTATACATTATCATTATCACTATAAAGATGAGGAAACTGAACAACACAATAAATGTCTTTCCCCAAGGTCTTATAAATGAAAAAATGTAGAGCCAGGATTCAAGCCCAAGCATCCAACTCTGAGCTTTTAACTGCTATGTTACACTGCTCACATAGTATGAGAACAAAGAATATGTGTTCTGGTAGTCAGGCATACCCTGAATTCCAGTGCCTGTTCTGACATTTATTAGTTATACCCAGTCAAGTTGATTAACTCCCATATGACTTAGTTTCTTCACTTGTAACATAACTTAAGCCCCTCATATTTGTAATGAAGAATCAGTGGAAACTACCTAGCCTAGAGAAGGTATTTCAAAATTGATTCCTCTATACATTTTCCTGAAGTTTGGCATCAAACTTTGATTTGTTTTCTATACTCACTGATTAAATCAAAGCAGCCTGTGTTTTTGCTCAGTATGAGCTAGCAATATAGTGGCACTTACTCCTTCTACAAGGCCAGATTTTTATCAGAGGAGCCAATAAAACTGGCATTTCTGAAGATAGTCTTCTATGAGAATTAGCCATATGGTTTTGTGTCCATCTAGTCTAAGGGAAGACATGGTCTGCAGGAGGTATATATGCTAGAAAAGATGACATTTTGTGGAGTGAAGATGTCTCATTCATATCCCTGCAGATACAAACGATTCCTGTGGTCTTAAGTCCACTACCAGCACCTTTACTTAATAAATTAGCCAGTGAGGTTAGCTGAAGTTGTCTGTTTACCTAACAGATTTTTTTATAAGCCTAGGGCTGAAAGATACTCTATGGGTCATTAGACCAATTCACCATCAAACTGGATTTATTAGTGATGAATTTGGCAAGTTACTTCTATTCTGTGACTGAGGTATTTTTTAACTTGTGAAGCTGAAATGAATAAATGTTCATCTTCAAGAGCTGTAAGGATTTAACGAGATAATGAAGGAAAAGTGCCTGGCATATAAAATGTTGAATAAATAGTAGTTACTAATCATGGCATTTATTCATCAGGTCAACAAGCCTTAGCTCCCCATTGCTGACAAATTTGGTTTGTAAAATTTCCTACTGACCTAGTCTCACAAAGTTTTTCACATAAGGATCATGTATGACTGTTGTTTCTAGGCTGTTTCATGTCCTTTTAGTCACTGCTTTCCTTTTGTAGAGCTGGGAAGACAGCTAATAGTCTGTAGAAACTGGACAGGTGGAGGTTGTTCTGGTTTGTATTGGTAAGAATTGTGATGGGAAAGAAATGGGCACCATCTAGAGGTTTACTCACAATTAGGAGTATTGGCAAGAGATGGTGAAGCACATCAGATCAAAAAACAGCAGGAAGCCATTACACACTTGGTCTGGAGGAGAAAAAGAACAGGCTTGTGTTACCACTCTTTGGTAAGAGGTAGCATGGTGGATAAGTCCCCAACAGGAGTTTTAATCAGGTAAGTTTCCAGTCAGTGTAAGATGGAGCCCAACCCAGGGAAGGGAGTGAAAAAGAAATACTGAGACTTGCTTTCCTCCCACTCTTGATTGGTCAGTGCCTCCCATTAGTACCAAGCCCAGTCAGAACCCAGTCCACAAGGTTGGCCTCTGGCCATAGAATCACAAAGGATAGGTCTGGGACCAAATGAATAACCAGCCTGATCTTTTTTTTTTTTTTTTTTTTTTTTTTTTTTTTACTAAAATGGCTGTCATAATGGATCTCTTAGGCTTACAGTGACCTTCTGTTAACAGAGGATCATTGGTTCATCTTACACTCTAGCTTAAGTATCACCAAAAGAAAGCTTTCTTAATCACTCCTTCCCTATTCATACTTTTACTAGTATTGCTAATACTGTGTTTTAGTTATCTATATTTCTATCTTTCTCAAGACAGTATGGATTTTTAAGGGGCAAGGGCTTAGTTGTATTTAACTCTTATGCTCCAATTCCTTAACACAAGAGCATAGGTTTGCCTCTGGCTTAGGTTTGTCACATTAAAGTGAATTACACTCAATTTGTTATCTTCATTCAGAGATCATGACAGACTAAATCAAAAGCAACTGAAACAACTCAGTCGTCTTCTATTAAATCAGACAATAGAAATATTTAAAATCTAAAATTATATTATTCCTCCTACTATCTGTTTTGTTTTGGAAAATGTAGACATTTTCCACGCAAGCATGTTTAATAACATATAATTGATTTATTACATTACCTTTAAGTGAAATAATTTTTAAATATATTTAATTTTTTTTAAATTCTCCATTTTATCACAGGATAATAAAGATTTCTAGATATCAAGTTAACTTCATCAACATTGCTTAGACCCCTGTCTCTTTCCTAAGGAGCAAGATGCTTTGGCACAAGCACTATCCCTTAAGGTTAGCTTCATTTGTTTACCTCACAGAAATTCTCTTGGCATTTGTGAGAAGTTTTTTTTTTTTTTTTTTTTTTTTTTTCAGAACTGGGGTTTGAACTCATTATGTTACACTTGCCAGGCACACACCTATGCCACAGAGCTATCTCCTGGCCCCAATGCAAGAAGCTTTTGAATCCCGTTTCCTCAACAAAAATGTCCTAGCATTCACCATTTGACAAATTACAAGAAAGGGGAAAAGCTATGAAATAGGTAGATACTTTTGCCAGCAATTTCTTAGTGTTGCTTTAAGCCTTGCCTAGAGTCATTGTTCCAACTTAGGGGATCAAGTTAGGGAAAGTCATGAGTTGCTATGACTATGACTTCTGCTATGACATCAGCAGACATAGCCTTCTTCACATGAGATCAGTGCTCACGTCATACCCTCCACAGAGCCTGCAGGACTCTTAGTCATTCCATTTAGGTAGAATGACTGGTAGGAGTAGAACATAATTATCTGAAGAATGATACAAGGAAAAAGTATCTCCCATGAATTGCTTTCCAACTGCTATCAACATGTGCAAGGCTGCTCTTATATGAAGGCAAAGACAAGAATTATCCCTTCAAGACTATTCCAACCCAAAACATTTTAACTCAGCTTAGTGCCCTCTCCTTCAAATGCCTCTAACACTTTCTGAGTCTCTATACCAACTTTCATGGAAAGAACAAATGTGAGAGTGCTGTAAATTAGGCACTAACTCTACTACTCATTTGCTGTGGGATTTAGATGAGTATTTTCCTTCTTGGAACTTCA
Organism: Myocastor coypus; assembly: GCA_004027025.1. Classification (NCBI taxonomy): domain Eukaryota; kingdom Metazoa; phylum Chordata; class Mammalia; order Rodentia; family Myocastoridae; genus Myocastor; species Myocastor coypus. The sequence continues at coordinate 24,778 of PVJA010016491.1, forward strand.
TATTTTCATTTACAAAAATTAGAATAATGTCAATTCTTGTTTTCATAAACACTTGGTTGGCAAAGGTGACATTAATTAAATCTGGCTGGAAGAAGAGGAGACAATTAAATCTGGTTTGTAGCCCATTGTGTCTAGAGAAATGCTAAGCATGATATTACTAATGGGCATGGAAAATATTTTGATCCCCTGAATCAAACAGATCCTGCATGCATTTCATTATATAATGATTTAAACTGTGTTAATATCACCATCAATATTATCAAGAAATGTAAACTATTAAGCTCATGGTCATAGACACAAATTCTCTAAGATTCTAAATATTGTTTGGAAAAATTCAAATCTTTTCCCTGGGAAAAAGTTGTTATCAGTTGCCTTTTTTTCCAAAACGCGTTAGGTGTACATTCCTAATAATTGATACAATGCATATTTTCCTCATAATAGATATTTAGAGCACAGGATGGAGACATGGTAATTTTTCTAATCATTATTGGTACAAAAAGTTGTTCTTATTGAACTAAGAGAAAGTACTTGTATAAATAGTCCATTTATAATGGTTATTGTCACAACTGGCAATATTGATTTATTGCCAGTAAGATGTTGATTTAAGCATTTTACAGCTCAACATACTAATCTAGCTTTACATTTTATACCTTGTAGTTAAACATTTCTGCAGGGTGATTAAGGACAAGTTGAAGCAAGACCTGTTTGACAAAACATATAATTTTTGTATCCCCCAGATTCATTCAAATCCCATCAGGATTTAGCTTGAAACCATGTATAGTGCTTTGTAGATCTCTTGTCAGTGTCAGCCGTCTGGATGAGTCATGGCCACTGCTCGACCAGTTTGCACTCTGTGAAATCCTGAAAAAATGTTTTCTCTCTAGGTGACATTCCTTAGGCAGGGTATGCATCATGGATCCCTTTCTGGTGTGCCCCATAATCTCCTTCAACAGAAAATTTGGGAAAACACTGAGATATAGGTTGTTATAGCACAGGTTCTCTTATGTCCTGAGTCCTCACTGATCTTGAAGGACAAGGGACAAAATAGTGGCTCTCCTTGTAGCCCTTCTTTTTCTCCAACTTTTTTGTCTGTAAACTTACATTCTTAACCCTCTATAAGAAAAGCTTAGTGATACTATTACTTTAAAACATAGGTACTTGAGCATAACATCACTGTCTTTCTGAATATTAAATATCTTAGACTTAATTTGGAATCAGTATTTCCCATCAATCATTGATATTCTAATAAATGCCTATAGAATGTGATAAAAACAGTTACACATTTTTACACAGGAATTTAGAAATCTAAGCAAATACAACTTGTAGCCTGTCAATCCTATGACATTTTTCTTTGTCTCTTACTCTCTATTAATAACATTTTTTGTGTTCTTGTAAAACAACCATTTACTTGAGAGAGAGAGCATAGCAATAACTGAAACTACATTAAAGGCAGCACATACCTAAAAGACCAGAATAACAGGCATTCCAATCATAGTTTCAGTGTTACACATTGCTATCCTCAGTGCGAAAAAACTTTTGGAAATTCTTAGGACCATTGGTTAATTCATCCTGTGTATATAAGTGCATGGTTTTGTTCCTGCCATGTTACCTATCTTTTCTGCTTGCAGTCTCTTCATTGTTTAATCCATAAATTCTTCCTTTCTATTTAGCTGTGTTATGCCTTTCCATTTTTATTTCTTCTTTTGAGTTCTTACACTAGGGAGACTATATGATATGTACACATGTAGGTATGGTTTATTTCACTTATGAGTATAACTTCAAGATACATCCACTTATATATGAAGTCTTGTAGTTTATCATTCTTTATAGCTGAGTAATATTCCACTGTATAAAAATGCCACATTTTTTTAACAATTGTTCAGATGGTGGGCATTTTGGTTGTTTCCAGGATTTGGAATTGTATTGCTGTAAACATAGATGCATAGATATTGTTATGATATTTTCAGGTCTTCTGGGAAAATTCCCAGTAGGGGGATAGGTGGATTGAATGGGAGTTCCAGTTCTAGTTTTTTAAGGAATCTCCACACTGCATTCCATAGTGGTTTCACCAGTTTGCATCCCCACCAGCAGTGAAGAAGTGTTCTTTTTTCCCCACAGCCTTTAAAACAGTTGTTGTTGGTTGATTTCTTTATGATAGCCATTCTTTCTGGGGATAGATGGTATTCAAGAGTTTGTCTTAGTTACTTTTTACTCTTTGCTGGGACAAATACTCGACACCCAAAGTGAAGGAGGGAAAGGTTTATTTAGTTCACAGTTACTGGAGGTTTCAGTCCATACTCTGCTGCATCCAAGACAGAGAGGCACAATGCAGAGGCCAGCAGTTTATGGAGGCAGAACAACAACAAAATGATTACAGATGTAACCAACCAAGGGAGCAAAGAGCAACAGCTTATTCTGTTTCTCTGTCTCTCTTTATATTACACCAGGCTCTCTACCTTAGCCTATCAACCTCAGGCCACACTTGTAATTACCAACAGTACTCACACCCATAATCTTATCAGTACTAAAACACATAATCCCAGTGCCTCATGAGTCAAGTCTCAAACTCTAGAAGTCCCTGCCTCTTGAACCCTGGTCCCGGAAAAAAAAAAAAAAAACACCAACTTAGCAGTCCCTGCCTCATGATTGCACGAGGCTTTGGGTGGAAAACTAGACATAAACCATAACAGTGTTGTTTTAATTTGCATTTCATGAATGGCTAGTGATGTGGAACATTTATTCATGTATTTATAGGCTTGTTGAATTTCTTTTTTTTCTTATTTTTTTTTCGTTTCAATTTTTTATTGTTTAAATTTAACAATGGTTATATTACATATTTTCATCATCAGATCAGTTTAGATTAATACATATAGGTATATAAGGTTGATCAAACAATTGAACATTAACCCTTCTAAATCAACATTACTTTTTTTTTTCTTTTCCCCTTTCTTTTCTTTGAAAGTTGACATATTGCATATTGTCCTCACAATCATTCTACAGAGTACAGTGTGTCGGCATGACCCACCTCCCTATTGATGTTGCTTAGAAAAAAAAAGGAAAATAATATACTTCTCTTTGGACTAAGAGGAAGCAGATACATACACAGGCAAATGTTCTACAATTGCAGTGGGCCACCAGTGAAGCTTGTGATGTTGGAGGCTATTGAATCTAAGCCTCCTAAAGCTCATCTCACCAATCTAGCTCTAGGTTCAGCATATTGATTATAGCACAGTGTAACGCTAAAACTATGTTTGGAATACGTGTCACTCTTGTCTTTTTAATATGTACTGCTCCTGGTGTAAACTCAGTTACTGTCATTCTCTCAAGAGTAGTACTTGAAAATAAGAGACTGGGCCAAAAACCATATTGTTGAATTTCTTTATGAGAAGTGTGTATTCATCTCAGATGTCCATTTCAGGACTGGGTCTTTGAACTTTGGGGCCCTAATATTTACTAGATTTTTTTTTAAATCAATTCTGGATAGAAGACTTGTATGAATATGTATTATTTAAATTTTTTTCAAAATTGGTGGATTGTCATTTTACTCTGTTGGTAATTTCTTTATACGTGCATATCTTCTCAGTTTTTTGATTCTCTCAAGTGTTAAATGGGCATTTTGATTTTTCTTCATGAAATGTTTGCTTATCCCGATATCTTCAAGATTTCCTTCAACTTTCTCTTCCAGGAGATTTAGTGTTTCTCTTTTAATATTTAGATCTTTAATCCATTTTGACTTTATGTTAATGCATGATGATAGACCTGGGTCAAGTTTTAGTTTTCGACATGTAGAGTGCCAGTTTTTTCCACACCATTTGTTAAAGAGGCTGTCTTCTTCTATTAATCATGTATGGTTCATTGTCAAATATAAGGTAGATGCGTGTGTTTGTATTTGTTTCTGTATCTTGTAATCTGTTCCACTGATCCTCAGTTCTATTTTTTTGCCATTACCATTCTAATTTTGTTAGTGTAGCTTTGTAGTATAACTTTAGGTCAGGAATTGTAATGCCTCCTGCATTATCTTTGTTGCCCAGAATTTTTTTATTGTTGTTGTTTTTTGCTATTCTATGTCTCTTTTGGTTCCAAATAAATTTTAGTAATGATTTCTCTAGGTGTGTGACATAGGTTTATGGTATTTTGATAGGAATTGCCCTAAATCTGTGTAACAGTTTAGGGAGTGTGGCCATCTTCACAATATTGCTTCTTCCTATCCAGAAGCAGGGAATATCTTTCCATTTTCTGAAATCTTGTATAATCTCTTTTTTTAGAGTACTATAGTTTTCCTTGAATAGAAGTTTTACTTCTTTTGTTAGGTTATTTCCTCTGTACTTCATTTTCTTTGGTGCTATTGCAACAAGTACTGTTTCTCTAATTTCTTTCTCATTGTGTTTGTCATCTGTGCAGAGGAATGCTATTGACTTTTAGGTGTTGACTTTGTATTCTCCTCTGGTCCTGAATTTGCATATTAATTCTGTTAGCTTCTTGATGGAGTTTTTTGGGTCTTCCAAGTAGACTCAATGTCATCTGCAAATAATGATAGTTTCATGATTTATGGACTAGTATGTGGTCTATTTTTGAAAATGCCCCATGCGCAGCTGAAAAAAAATGTATATTCACAAGTGTTTGCGTTGAACACTCTGTATATGTCCACTAAGTCCAGTTGTTTCAAGTTCTGTTTCAGTTCTGCTACTTGTTTCGTAATTTTTTGTCTGCTTGACCTGTCTTTTTGGGATAAAAGGGTGTTAAGTTCTCCTGTTAAGATTGTGGTATTGGATATTAGATTTTTCATGTCCATGAAGATTTGTGTTATATAGTTTGTTGCTCCCATGTTGGGTGGGTATATATTTATGAGTGTTACCTCTCCGTCTTGAATTTTTCCCCTATCCAGTGTATAACGACTGTATGTATATCATTTTATCAATTGTGGTTTGAAGTTCAGACTATCTGCAAACAGGATTGCTACCCCTGCTCTTTTCTGAGGTGCTGGGGCTTGCAGTATTGCTTTTCATCCTTTCACTTTCAGCCTGTGAATTTCTTTATGAGTTAGGTGTGTTTGTTGTGTACACCATATTGTTGGATTTTATCTCCTAATCCACTGTGCCAGTCTATTTCTTTTCATTGGATAGCTAAGCCCATTTTCATTAATGGTTACAGTTGAAATGTATTGACTTATGTTTGACATTTTTTTTGACCTACCCTTGTTTTCCCCTTTTTCTCCTGTATTTGTTTGCCCTATTTGGTGGGTTCTTTCTGTTTTCATTCATGGAGTTTGGGTCATTTTGGTCCCCCTATAAAATATCTTCTAGTAGTCTGTGTAGGCTTGCCTTTGTCATTGTGAATGTGCTTAGTTGTTTTTTGCTGTGGAAATATTTCTCTTCTCCAGCAAACTTGAAAGATAGTTTTGAAGGACATAGCAGTCTGGACTTGAATTTCTTCTCATGGAGGACTTGAAGCACTCTGCTCCATGCTCTTCTTGACTTCATAGTTTGCAAAGAGAAATCTGCTGTTATTCTGATGGCATTTCCTTTAAATGTGACCTGTTTGTTTTCTCTAATGGCTTTTATTATGTTATTCTTCTGCTGGATTTTGGGGATATTGAGTATTATATGTCTGGGTGTGTTTTTAGTTGGGTTGATGTTATTTGGAGTTCTGTATGCCTCAGTTACTGAGTATCAGTTTGTTTTCTCCTATTCGGGAAGTTTTCTGCTATTCTGCCCATATTTTTATATCATTTATATTGGCTCCTTCTTTCTCATTGATGCCTATTAGTCACACATTGTTCATCGTCTTGCAGATGTTGAATTTATTTTCCTCTATACTGGTTGTTTTTAAGTGATCCTTTCTTACTTTTTCACTAGCTGTGACTGTGTATTCAAGACCTGAAACTCTGTCTTCACTTTTGTTCATATGGCGTTGCCACCTTACATTGAGATTTTATTGTCCTGTATATCTCTTTGAATCTGCTTCATGTGATCTATTTGTTTTTATTACTCATTCAAGAATTCCACTGTTTTTCTGTTCTCCTATAATTTTTTTATCATTATCTTCTTTAGAATCATCTATTAATTCTTTCATTGTAGTTATCCTTTCCTTTTTTTACTTCAGAGATTATTTCTAAACCGCTTTCCTTTCTAACTTTCTGCAGCTGTTCTTTTACTTCAGATGCTATTAATTCAGAAATTTCTCTTTTTACTTCAGAGATTATTTCTGGTCTCATTTCCTCTATACTGTTCTGCAGTTTCTTTTTATCTCAGACATTATTAATTCATGCATTTCTTTTTTTACTTCAAAGGCTATTTCTGATATGAATTCCTCTATACATGTCTGCAGTTGTTTCTGTACTTCAGATGCTATTAGTTCCAAGTTTTCAGCTGTGTGATTCCCAGTTTCTTCTATGTTGGTGTCTCCTGCATTTATTTTGGATGTGCTTGGAACCTGAGATTGCATCTTACTCCTTCTCTTGGTCATTTTGTATATCACTGTCCATTGCCCTTTGGTGTAGAGCTCTGGTGCAGTTATTCGGTTAGCAGTTACTGAAATTCAGGTCCGGATCAACCATGTTGGAACTTGTCCAGATGTGCTGGCTGGACATGACTGCTGTGCTCTTCTTCCTGCTGTTGCTCTTGGAAGTGAACCCGCTGTGGTCCTTTAGCAGGATGTTCAGCTCCTCAATTAACTGGGAGGGTCTGAACCCAGCTTCTTGGCATGGAATTTTGCTGTAGGTTTCCACAGGAGATTCTGAGTCTGTGGTCTGCCAAGGCATCTACAAGCACTCTTTGCTGGACTCTGGGTGGGTAAGTGCCCAGTGGCATTGGCAGGCACAAAGGTCTACTTGCATGCATGCACTGGTGTCTGGGTTTTGGGCCAGCAGAGGCTCTGATGGGCATGGTCAGGTGGAGAGGTCCAGACCTACATGCGGGGCTAGGGTGGCTGGGTTCCAGGGGGCTCCGGAGACCACCAGCAGGTGGAGTAGTCCCTACCTACACATGGGCGGGGGGGGGGGCTGTGTTTATCAATTGCTTTTTTGATGTGACAAAATCATTTTGTTCATTTTTAAGAAAACATTCATCAAATATCCAGGTTTATAAAACCATAGCTTAGCTCTCACTATAAGAATTAAAATTCAAGCAGTGAATAAAGCAGCCAATTCAGTACACAACTGACAAATGCTTTTTCCTTGGCAACTGTCATTTGATTGTGGAGCAGAGGTGTTTTGTGAGTAGTTCCCATTGTTACATAGAAATTTATACTCAAGATTGATATTTAACAAAATAAATTTAATGCTTAGTTAAGAATATTGTAAAGTGAACTGAAAATATTTTACATCAGAGTTAGTGGTAGTAAAGAATTGATGGATAATAGTATCACTAGTGTAATTTGCTTCATCACTTTCATTCATGCTGAAGTGTCAGCAGCTTTCTTTCTCATTGCTTTTGCACCATCAATGAAAATGTCAACACAATGACAAGGCAGATGACATCTTATTCTTAAGGAAATGATTTTGACTTTGTAAAGGTGTGAAAAGGCCTCAGAGACTCCCACTATAATTCTATATAACAGCTGTTGATGTGGAGATATTTTCAAAAAAAATGGCTGGAGAAGATAGAGACAATACAGATAAGAAATGAAGACTTAAACTAAAGTGATCTCAGTGTAATTAGGATAACAGATATTGCTGAAAAATGATCAAATATTCAATTAATGAGGTATAGGTTTTTCTGTTGTATTTTCAGTTATTCCCTCTACATTCACCACTTTTCTTCTGACTGTTAATTAAATCCAGATGTCTTCTGTATTAAGTAAGTTTCTTTCAGCCAGTATTTCTTTCAAGCTCTTCTCTATCACTATCACCATCCAGTGCTTTCCCTATTGTTTTCTTTCTGTACATAACAAAATCTTTTCAGACAGTTGATATTCCTCAGCTCCTTCAAAACATTAATCTGCTACGATGTTATCCATGCTCAAGTGACAAAAAATACTTTGCTCAAAGTGCCTGAGATCACAAAACACTTTAGAGGCATTAAACCCAATAATACTTTTAGTGCTGATTCTGTTCCACTTTTCTGCCACATTTGACTCCAGTGACCATTCCTGCCTCCTTAGAATTATGCCTATTGCAGTATCTTAGTTTTCTTTCCACCTCTTTGCTACTTTTTCTTATTATCTGTTGGTTCCTATTCTTCTTTCTAACTTACAAAATATTACATTTTCCTCAGAGCTCAATTCTGAACTTCCAGATTTTCTACAAGCAATCTTTCCAAGAGCTTCATAAATACTCATAGGTTTGACAGCATCTTTTTTATGCCAAAACATGTCAAAAATCCCTCTCAAGCCTGTCCATATCTTCTGAGTTTCATATTTACTAACCCAAACACCCACTTGACATCTTAAGTTTCTTTAATTTCTCAAAATTAACATCAAAAGTAAGCTCTTGATTTTTCTTTTCTTCCCTAGTTCAAATATTCTCTCCTTTTATCTTCTTATCTCAGCAAGTGGTAGTTCCATCCACCCAATAGTTCATGCCAACATTCAGAAAGAATGACTCCGAGGAGCATACAGATTCTCCAAGGTCATATCTCTATGACCCACTATGACACATTCAAAAATGTGTTTTACTAATTTTGTATTAGTAAATCCCAGTTTTTGTTGCTCGGATAAGCAAACTTGATATACACAGCTTAAAGAAGAAAGTGGTTATTTTAACTCGATTTAAATGGCTGAGTTGCAGGGCATGGTGGTGAATGCCTGTAATCCCAGCACTTGGGAGGCTGAGGCTGGGGGGTTGCTGGGAGTATGAGAAAAGCATGGGCTACAAAGTCAGCTCAAGGTCATCCTGAATTGTATAGTGAGAACCTGTCTCAAAAAAGACAAAAAAAAAAAAAAAAGATATTTGAGTCCATTGTCATCTGGCTCCACAGCAGAAATAGCATGGCAGACAGGCTTGGTAAAAGGAAACTGTTCTACCTGTGACAGCTAGAAAGTAGAGACAAGAGGAAGAAAGCCATAACAAGAGCTATATACCCTAAAGGCACACTTCATTACATTCCTCCTCTAACACAACTTCATCACCTAAAATTCAGCACAAAAATCATCCATGGATTTATCTAGTGATGAATATGGACATTCCTTGTTTAACAGTGGAGTTTGTTTCTGGATTCAATTGTTAAATGAATTATTCACTAAATGAGAAAGTACATGTAATAAATGCATTTTTCTATTAAGAACAAAAATTGGTCAAAAGAGACTCCAACTTATAGATTTTTTCCTTTTATTTGTTTGCATAAATCTTACATGCAGTACTGTAATGCATAGTAGAATATAAAACTACAATATAACATAAAGTACAATAAACAACAATACTGTATAAAAACAAGGTATACTGCATAAAAAAGATATTGAGGTTCTATATATAAGATATCCAGTACTGTACAAAAAAAAGGACAGATCTTAAGTCCAAGTGATGGGTCATAAGTCCAAAGAGTATATTTCAGTAGTATTTCAAAATAGTAGTTAAATAGGTAAATCATCAATGGTGTATGTTTGTATAACAATCTCATGTTCCAATAAGCTTCTAAAAGCCCCTCTCTAAATACATGACACATTGGGGAACATTTCAGATCTAAAGCATCATATCCTGACTTTGAACCCTGAAATGTTTTATATCCATCTCATTATGCAAAACTGATTCAGTTCATTTCCTAGAATTGTTAAAGATTTAACAGTTTCACCATTGGTAAACATCCAAATCCAAATTCTTCAGTAAGACTTAAGGCAAATTTAGCTGCAAGCCCCTAAAAAAAAAAAAAAAAAAAAAAAAAAACTAACAGTTAAGTATTTACAAGCATAAATACCAAGTCAGGTGTAGTGATAGAAAAGAATTGGACCAAACTAAAAGCAAACTCAGCAGGGAGAAACACTAAATTCAAAATTTCATGTCCTGCACCTGTGGCAAGTTGTAATTAGACGTGATCTCAAAAGATCTTGGTCAGTCCAAGCCCCCACAAAGTTGTTGCTTGCAGCTCACATGGCTGCTTTCTTGGGCTCTTGGGCCTCTCTGTTTACTGCTTACAGTGTTTCCCAGCAGATGTTCCATGTTCCTTGCAGCTCTAATTTCCTGGGGTCAACCTTACAGTTTTAGTTTCACTATCACAGGCTTGTAAGTATACCTCCTCTCAGCAACACCTGGCATGAATTGTAACACTGTCATGCCACACTACCTGGCTGCTTAGGATTTCCTCTGAAATATGAATTGATGTTTTTATGACCCATGACACTTGCGTTCTGAATGTCTGCACAAACAGCACCATGTGGTAGCACCAAGGTCTGCCAGCACCTATAACAGTATCTAAAATCCCATAAAATATGGCTGTAGTGGTCTCTGAATGACTGGTTGGCTGAACCTGAGGATATACTTCATAAATGGCTCTGAGAAGTGCTACAAGAATTAACAATTTTAGTTTTGTTTTGCATCTATCCTTATTTTCCTCCTTCATATAATGGAACTATTTCCCTGTTCTACTGTATAATAGAGGCATTTAACTTTTTAAAATTTTTGCAGGAGACTGTAGCCAAGAATTTACCTTGTGTCTCAGAGGAAACTTTGGACTTGAACTTGTCAACAATGCTAAAACTATTAAGAGCATGACAATTCTTAGAGGTGGAATAAATATAGTTGACATAATGAAAAAGACATGAAGCTTTTGAGGGGCAAAGCCAGAACACTGTGCTTTAGTATGATGTCCCAAACGTCTCATGTGTTTAGAAGTTAATTGGATCATAAGAGCACAACACTCAGCAGATTCATTTATTGATGTGTTGAATAACTGAATGTGCTGTTAGGATATGAAGCCTGGTTGGAGCTGGGTCACTGGGGTTAGGACTGGGCAGGGTCCTTTTTTTGTGCCTAGCGCTTCCTTCTCTGCTTTTTTGCCAATATGCCATTTCTGCTTTGGAGAAATACAAGCATAGGCTAAAGCCACTGAAAATTGTGAGCCAAAAAAGCTTTCTTTCCTTAAATTGTTAGTGTTGCATATTTTTTCCCAGCACTGGGAAAGCTAATACCAATGTTTTACAGCTGTTTGTCACCATGATCAAATACCTAGCATTTACAACTGAAAAGAGAAAAGGTTTCATTTGGTTCCATAGTTTCAGAGGTGTTACTCTGTATATGGCTGGCTGCAAGGCAGAAATGTTATGGCAGGTGTGCCTGGAAAAGAAAGCTATTCATTTCATGGTGGCCAGAATCATAGAGAACAGGAAGAGAGCCCATCTAGCCACCTCCTCCCACATGACCTCACCATCAAATAGCATATTCAGGTATAAAATCACTCATGGATGAGTAAAGCATCCCCATGAGCCTAGTGCCTTCTAAAAGTCCAACCTCTAAACTTGCGATACAATTGGGGGGGGGGGGGACATTTCAGATCTAAACTGCCACAAATTAGGCATCTCACAAAGCAGTTGACTTAACAATCAAGATTAATCATCACACCTGGACTTTAATAGCCTCCTAAGTGCTGTTATCATTTTCCCTCATTTCACCACATGGCAACTTGAGTGATTTTTTAAAACGTAAACTACATCATGCCTCATTTGTGCTCAACTCTTTTAATGGTTCCCAACACAGTTGATGTCTAAAATCCTTAATAATATCTAAGGGCTGGGAAGATAGCTCAGTGAAATAAGCCCCTCCCTGGCAAGGGTTCAATCCCTGGTGCCACAAATGTTATGCAGTATCTCCAGAGATTACTTTTCCAGCCTCATTTCACAGTATTCTTTCTCCTGTGTTCATATTGTTCTAGCCACATTCACCTTTTTCCTTTTCTTCTGTCTCCAGGCATCAATGCACATTCATTTCCCTAGAACATTTTTTCTTTACATGAGTTACTACTTTATATTTTTACTCTTGTTTTCAAAGTTGACAGTTTAGACAATCTTGCCTTGAGGGTCCAAGTTAAACTTGGTGATTTCTTCAGTCATACATTACCCATTCTTTAATAACACTTTTCAAAATCTATAATTATGTTTTCATTTTAGCATTTATTTTCCTCAATGTGGTCAGAAAAGTTTCATATCCATCAGCAGAGAAAACCTTCAAGAAATTTTTGCTGGACTAATTGTGGGAAACCTATGGCATGTGTGCAACAAGAGGTACACAGAGCCCTTCTGTCAGCACATGAACCAGGTTAGCCTAGCAGCTGAGCATTGAATAGCAGCACACATAGAGACCATGACCATACTAAGGAAACAGTAGTAGCACCAGACCATGATGCTATATGCTGCAACTAATTAACTACTCATCTGAGCTTTCATATTGCCAGTTGGTGAACTGCACGCACACACACACACACATACACACACACACACACACACACATATATATATATATATATATATATATATATATATATATATATATTATTGCATTTAGTACAGGGTCTATAGGATCTCACTACACAGATAAGACTGGTAGTGATCCTCCTCTTTTCAACCTCCCAACCTCTGAAGTACTGGGATTATAGGCATGTGCCACCACGCCCAGTCTTAATTGCCATCTCAGTGTACCGCAGGTGCAGCATCATAGTTTTTATTACCATCTTTCTGAAAGAAATCATTTGATAACCTCCAGGTTTCAAATTTCACTGTGCATAATAAAATATTGGTAATCCTGTCTCTCATGAGGACATTATTGAAGTGGCCATGTTGTGTGTGAATAATTCCCTGTTTCATGATTTCTCCAACAAAGATGGAATTATGGAATGCATCTCTAAGATGCTACTTAGCAGAAATACTGTTATAGATTCAGTCCTGCACATGGCAAGAGATGTTCACCAGCAACTCATCAGTGCCTTGCAAAACACGCAACTCACCACTGCCTTGCAAAACACAGCCAGTTACTCCACATGCTTGGATGAAAGCACAGATATAGATAGTCGTGCAAGGCTAGCAGTCATTTTGCATTATGCTCTGGGTGACACCATGAGAACAGAGCTGGTGAACCTGGCATCTTTTCCTGGAACAACACAAGGGGTGGATATCTACAACACTATCATGAAGGCTTTTCTTGTCACAACACATAACATCACGGAAAATAGTTTTAGTTAGTTGTGACACGGCGCATTGCATGGTGGGAGCATCATGTGTGTCTCACCCAGTTCTTTGTTGAAGAAGATGATTCAGTTATTTAGCTTCCTTATATTATATATCAAAAAAGTTCTATGTAACTGAAAGAAGCAAAAACTCAAATGTTATCCTCAAAGATATCATAAAAGTGGTGAATTACATCATGGCTCATGCTCTTAAATTTTGCCCAGCAAACACTCCTTGATGAGGTTCAGATGCAGGTTAATGCTTCACTTACATACAATAATATTCAGTGTCTGATCAGAGGATAAGTCCTGGAGAGATTTATAGTCTGGATGAAATTTGGCTATTTATGAGTGAAAAATGACAGAAACATCTACAGCTTACTGAATTGGCCTCACTTAATGTCCTTGTGTTTTGTTTTAGAGATTTTCACACATTTTTCTTCAATCTATTGAGCAGAAAGTTGGAAGTTTTGGTCAAAACAACAGAAACAATGCTTTCAAATATCAATACACTTGGGGCCCAGGGGGATGGTTCAGTGGTCTAAAGCGCCTGCTTGGGAAAGCTTGGGCGGCTTCAGGGACCGCGGTTCCATCCCCGGCACCACATGCTGCGCCAGCCCTGCCGTCAGGGCGCGGGCTGAGCTAGCCATAAAAATGAGTGAATGAGCAAATAAAGGTTATGAAACAAGAAAAACATAAATAAATAAAATAAAAAATTCTTCAAAAAAAAAAACAAATATCAATACACTTGAGACAAAACTGAAGGTTTTTCAAAGGGTCCTTGCAAGTAGGCAGCAGTAATATTTTCTAAATCTAAAAATGAATTTACAAAATTCTTCAGCATTTACAGACAATGCTACATGCATTTTCAGGAAATCTACATGGAATTATCTAACATTGTATCAGCTGCAAAAGAAATTTTTCATGATAGATTTACATTTCAGTAACATGGAGACAAACCTTTTTTTTTTTTTTTTTTTTTCTTCTCCCGACAAAGCTGAATTTGAAGAACTTGATCTTTTCTGCTTGCTCTTGTTAGATGTTGGAAATCTGGGAATGAAGCTATTGGAATTTCAAGAAAGGTCTACATATAAAAAATATTCTATGGCTTGTGTGTAACACTTGAGAAAATAGATAAAGTGTAAAGGGATATCAGAGGACAGAACATTTGGTAGTTCAGAAAATGATATCCATAAAGTGAAAAATTCTTTGCCAAAGAATTTTAAGTCAGCAAAAACATTGGGGATTGCTTTCCTTACTGTGTTTGGATCATCTTGTGCTGTGAGCAGCTATTTTCTGCTTTGAATTGAATCAAATCTTCATGTGTTGCTCTCAAAGTAACAAGAACTGAGCTGAGCTTGGGCAAATTACTAGCATGTGTGCAACAGCAAATATCAAATTAACTGCAAATGAATGTCAAATGCAAATTTTACCTTTAAATAAAATGTTGTTTATATCATTGAAAGCTCTGCTATTGTGCCTTCTTTTAAGACATAACATGTTAACGTATGGTAGTTTTTTCTAAATAAGACCTCAAAATTAAGGCTTAATTGCAGTGATGGGGCTTTGCAATTAATGGATTTTTGGTTATGGTCTCTAAAGTTTCCCTGTGACTGCTCTAGATCTTTCTTCATGTCAGTCTATTGTTTTTTATTCCTATAGAAAACCATATCTATGTCAGTCCATCTTTCCACCTGCCCTTGCCAAGTAATTCTTGCCTAGAGTAGAACGTCAAAAATTATATTAGGTTTCTAAAATAAAAGAACCCCAGCCTTCTGCAGAATTCTTGGCTTTAGAGAATCTAATGACCAGAGTGTCTTCACCTATATGCTTGTGATCCTCAAAGCCAGTCATTTTAAATCATTTGTCATTATTCAAACCACCCCCCCCCCAGAACCTGGGATTGAATTCAGGCCTTTGTGCTTGCCAGGCAAGCATTTATTCTACTAAGCTATCTCCCCGGCCCAAAATTTGTGAAGGATGTTTTTTCCTTTGGCTGGCTGAGGTTGCCTTTAGGGTAGGTCTCATGCTCCATGTGGAAGTGGGGATCAAACTGCTGTCCCTGGCACATGAGTGACTTTGCTGATCTTGTACTTTAATCAACTACCTGGCAAGCTCCCTTCTTTATTAAGAACAGAATTAAATAAAATGTGTGTTGTCATGAATTACTTACTAATGAGTAGGCCAGGCCTCTACATGTCAGTTTGGCTCTGCCATTTTTTACTCACTGGCAGTGCAATACCAGGGTTAATTATGTGGTGTGTGGAATCAGACTGCATAGACCTTGTTTGCTGTTATTTGTTTGAATTTTATTTCTAAAATATACACATGAAAGTGCATATGTTATACATACAACACACTAATTTTTACAAGATGAATAATCATGCCACAGCACTCACGTCAAGAGGCAGAGTATTGACTGCATCTTAGAAGGATCCTTCTATCCTCCTTTTTTGGTAACTATATCCCCCTCCAGCTGAAACTATCAGTCTTATTTCTAACATTGTAGATTACTTTTGCTTGTTTTGTACTTTATATGAATGGAATAATAGCAACTTTGCTCTTTTGCCTCCAACTTTTGCACAATATTTTGTTCATATTTATCCATATTGTTCAAGTAGTCCCAATTGGCAATATGCCACTTTAGCATAATTTATCCAATGCATTCTAAAATTGATGACCATTAAGTACTTTCTAATTCCTAGGAACTATGAATAGAAATCTAAATATTTCTTGATATTCTTTGTAGTGAACATGTGTATACTTCTGTAGGATATTACATTAGTTGTCTTTCCTATCACTGGGACACAATATCCAACATCCACAATCTAAGGAGGAGATTTTAATTAGGCTCATGGGTTCGGAAAATTCATTCCATGGCTCGAAGGCATAAACATCATGGCAGAAAGGCTCATCAGAGAAAAATTACTTAGTTTATGGCAGGTGGAAAGAAGAGCAACAAAATGGTATTAGTGAGGAATTGATAAGGCACCAGGCAAAGAACTCAAGGCTACATGTTCATGACTCACTGTACCATACCCAGAAATGTGCTTTCCTAATTTTCTAATGGCTCCTAAGTAAACATGTTGACAATCTGCCTTAATCATTGCTGCTATATACCCAAGAATAGAACTACTGGTTGTTCTGTGTGTGTAGATTCAGATTTAGTTGTTGCTGCTAAATACTTTTCCAGACCTATTGTACCATTTTGCATATCTACCAGCAGTGTTTCAGAGACTTTAGGCCCAACACATGGTAAACACTTAATCAGGGACTGAGCTAAACTCTGAGACCAAAGATCAAATTATTTTGAAAGATTAATAGCCAAAAATGAGGGTATAAACAATGAATTCACATGGAATGTCAGTATCAGTAGAAATAGGTGTGCTCTGGTAACATGAAGATTTTGTGATTTTTCAATCTAATAAATCTACTTCTGAAACACTGTGATTAATTGCAGATAAAAATATACATAAGTATTGTTTATTATATATACATAATGATTATTTAATATATAATATATATTCATCTTCATTTTATGGAAGGTATATCATTGAGATCTCTGAGTAATATATAAATTACTTCCTTACTACATATTTCCTTAACTGAATTTCCTTAGAAACTAATACTGTCTGCTTTTTGCTAAAAGACAAAAGTGGGAAATTTAAGAATATATGTCAATCGTAAATGGTATATTTCATTACACAAATGCAGCCTTTGAAAAGCTGGGTGAAAAATCTACATTTACTATGTGTATGCCACTAAGAGTTAGAGATAAACAATACCAAAAATAATATCCAGAAAATTTCCAAGATATAAATTAAGAACATTTTGGGCTAGTTGCTCTGAGTTTTCACCAGTCTTGGAATTTTTTTTTTTTTTTTTTACTTTAGCCACTCTGTGATTGTGTTTATTACCTCATGATTTCTGGTCACAATTCCTTGATTATTGAAAAATTGTGAATATTTTCGATATGTTTATTGACATTTGGATTTTCTCTATTTCCTCAATATTTTCATTAGTATTTATACGTAACAATTATATTCTTTACAGAAAGCTGGTATGTATACACATATCTTAATTCTATTTTCATCTCTACCCTCCTTACTGCATCTCTTATTCCTTCTCCCAGTTAAAAGGAGCCATATCCAACTTTTCTTATTATCTATTTTTTATTTTGTTCTTTATTTGCATTTTGTGTTGTTCACATAAGAAAAATCATGTCATACTTAACGTTGTGTGTCTGATTTATTTCACTTAATATTACAGATTCTAAGTGCATCCATTTTTCCCGTGAATGGGACAAGTTTTCCTTCTTTATGGCAGAAGTGTATATTATTTTGAATAAACACAACACTTTTTCCCCATTCATTTATTGGTGCACACATAGGCTGCTTTCAAGATTTAGCTATCATTACTTGTGCTGCAATAAATATGGGCACACATATATCACTGTAATATGATATCTTTAACTCTTTTGGGATGACCCCTAGAAGAAGAATAGCTAAGATCATGGAATTTTTGTTGTTAATTATTTGAATAATCTCTATATTGATTTCCATAATGATTGTTTATAACACATAGGGGTTACTTATTCCATGCAGCCTCATCAGCATTTATTATTATTATTTGATTTCTTGATGATACCATTCTTTCTGGGGTAGGATGAAATTTCAGTATTTTAATTTGTATTTCTCTAGTGGTCAGAGATTGCTAAACATTTTTCATGTATTTATTGGGCATTTCTATTTCTTCTGAGAAGTGTCTATACTTTTCAGGTGCCATTTTAAAAACTGAATTTTCTGGGGTTTTTTATTTTAAAAAGAAAACAGCAGAAACAAATAAGAATGAAAACGAAATTAAAGCACCATAAGACAATAAAAGTGGTACAGGATTTCAAAACAAGAACAAAAAATAGCAGAAACAAAGATAAAAACAGGTCAACATACAATAATACATATGTCACAGATTTTCAAAGCAAGAAGAGCTAATTAACTGGCTATTATATTATCTACTCTTATCGTCAAATCTGTTGCTCAGATTAACAGATACAGTTATGTAAGATTGGACAAATAATTGAATATTAATTCTTGCTTTCAATAAATGTCAAATTCTGCTTTTGTCCTTTTTTACTTTTTAAAAAATTTATTTTAAAGAGAGCATAATAACAGTTGGTAAGACATTAGACATGGCGCACAATTAGACTTTGGGGGAGGTACTTGACACAAGGTCTACAGCGTCTCAGTACACAGATCCGACTCGTCTTGATTCTGTTTTTAGCCTCCCAAGTGCTCGGATTACAGGCATGCACCGCCATGCCCATTACTGGTCCTAGTCTCAGGGCACCCCAGGTGTGGGAGCCAGCACAACATGCTGGGAATGGGTCCCTGGTCCCTGCATCTGTTTGAATGGGTGCTTTAATCTGCTGATCTATCCGGCTGGCCCAGCACTATTAGGCATTTCGTTATTTTTGGTTTGGCTTTTCCTTGCTAGGATATCCTTGAGTTTTTGAAGTACTCATAAGATAAGTATGAGTTTTCTAAGGTTTTTTTTTTTTTTTTTTTTTTTTTTTTTTTTTTTTTTTTTTTTTTTTTTTTTTT